>CBVK0100228874.1:0-23909 GCA_900067695.1 Picea abies | reverse complement strand
TGGTGAATGTGAAGCTAATTCCATCCATCCTACCTGACTACATCCCACCCTTGGCCGGTGTGGTGAGTCATGATAGTGTCCCAAGGGACTTTGACTACACAGTCATCACTGCATACCTTCTGAAGGGAATACAAGTAGTCAAACCATAGTTGGAGAGGATTCCAACCTTGAAGATCAATGACTATAACCCTTGAGACCGCAAGAGCTATGGCATGCTTGCACCTCAAAAATATTTGACCATGACCAAGGGGAAGAAGTTGAAGATCATCCCCCAGTCACGGACTATGTACATCGCGAGGTCCATTGTCTTGAACGTGATGAATATACCACATTTTGGAAGGCACCAGGAGGTTAACGTCTGCATTAAGCTCCTACTGTTGTGCTTCCATGGCAGGTATCTATGGTTAGACAGACACATCATCGTCAATCTGGTGTTGATCCATAGGATCATCAGATTGAGTATGCAGGTACCAGACCCACAAGACTTTTATCTAGGGGAGGTTTCAAACTACACCCTAGCACAGAAGATCAAAGACACCTATGATGATGTAGAGAAAAGGACGCGAGGCTAAAAGGTAGCCTCCATTCAGAATGTCGCAGTGCGCCTTGCTTTCCAATTTATTGTTGGTAAGATAGTAAGAAAGAATAGACCCACACAGGTCACAGGGTTTGTCGTTGACCTCGCAGGAAAATGCGTGGAAGGACTACAGATGAACTGGGCCAGTTACCTAGTCAATCAGTTAGAACTAGATTGTCATGAAGCTCAGGATTGGGGCTATGAGTTCCATTTTAGTTGGCTGTTGATCCTCATCACATTCACTTCTTGGGAGATGTCCTGACATTGAGCCGTTCGAGCCACTGGCTGCGAAGTTCACCATGCTCTGGTATTCGAGTGATGTGGGGAAACAATGGCAATCAAAGGAAGTATTCCATACCTATTACCTACAGTTGAAGAGGTCTATTGAGTCTTTCCCTCGTATGATGCCAAACACCCTAGACAGGTTCAATCCACTTATGAATTTCTGTGCATATAGGCATTTTATTTATATCACTATGTGCACAGACAAAAGTAAACAAGAGCTTCAGTCCTACTACAAGCTCACAGAGGAGGACCTGGAATAAATCACAAAGGAATGGCTTGTAGAGTTCCTTATACTAGTCGACCAGGAAACACTATCTAATCCCAACCTCATTGGAAGTCCAGTGGTTACTCGTGAAGAGTATGATGCACCCAGCAGTAGCAGGAAGAAAAAGAAGGAATATGTACAGGAAATACACAACACATCATAAGAGATTGCATCAGATTCACCTAGTAGAGGAGGAGACGATGAAGTGGACAAAGAAGAGAAAGAAGACAAGCTGAAGAAATGCAAAGTAACACCACTTAGGAACCCCCTTGAAGAGGCAGAGACATCCAATAAAAGAAAGGTTCCCCCAAGAAACCTACATCACGAAAGAAGTCGAAAGTGAGTAAGTCAAAGCTGCAGACTGTGCTCATGATTGATGACTTCAACTTCATTATCACAACTGCATCAGATGCCTCAGAAGATATTTTTCATAGAACTGAAGCCAAACAAGAAGCCATGTATGATAGAATTGAGACAGAGCTAAGAGGTGTAAAACAAGAAGCCATGTATGATAGAATTGAGACAGAGCTAAGAGGTGTACAAAAATCCCTTCACTCTAGCCGTGTAGTTTCCACTTTTCCCCTGCCACCAGAAGAACCAGAGTTGAGAGATGAGCCTGCCCAACTTTGCAGAATAGATAATGTGACCGAAGCTCTCATTCGTCGCATACAAAATGAAAAAGAACAAGCCATAGTGGCCCTGAAGCAATCACAAGAGGAAATCATAGAGCAACACCGAGTTGTGCAGCAGGAGAAGGACGACCTCCAAACCAAATTCGAAGAAAATAAAGCGCAAATCCACTAGGAGAAAGAACAGTTTCTCGCAGAGTAGGTCAATGCTAAAGAAGAAGTCAATAGAGGAATTATCTCAGTGATAGGCTTGGATCAGATGGAAGAAGACCTGGTAGTAAATCAAGTCATGAAGCTTGTTGAATCCATTCAGTAGCTTCAATAGAGGGTCGCAGAACTAGAGCTACAAACAATGCCAAGCATTCTGCTGGAAGTGTGAGACCAGAGAGAAGCAACTTCCTAGAGTGCAGTTGAAAGGATCAAAGAATTATCCATGGAATGTAAACATCTAAGAAGTCGTAGTGTGCAAACTTATGAGTGCCTTACCAATGACCTTGAACTGAAAACACTGGAGTCGAAGATCTAGGAATCAAAGCAGCAAGCAACAACAATACAAGTGTAGTTGAAACTCCTCTCAGCAGTTGAGAGGATGAAAATATCACAAGAAAAATGCACAGCTTAGCAATAGGTCCATTCCATACAAGTCAAAGTCATGGAAGTGACTTAGAAGCTCTAGCCAGTCCAGGATGCATCTTGCCTAATTTTTGAGGAGATTGAAGGTCAAGGAGCAGATCTAGAACAAGTAGCCACTTCGATAGAACAACGCTTAAAGAGACCTATGAATGAGGCAGTTATTCAAGAGTTCACCTAGAAGGAGGCCTTGGTGCAACAACAAGTTGAAGCAGCTCGAGCCAAGCTTGATTCTTTTGAGGTAGAGTTACCTAGATTAGAGTGACTCGGGACAAGTCACAGGTGAGTGTTGGGAGCCTGTTAGCCCTTGACCAAGTTTTGGATATCCTTGGTCATGTTTGACCTCTTTTGGGACTTTGACAGGCTAGTCTAAGGTGGAGCACAAGTCGAAGAAGAGATCATGGGATCTCAACCCATTTTTAGGGAAGTTTTTGGGATTAGGGTTTATGTAATGGGTATGGGATGTCGGCCCATAGGTTTACCCATGTTTGGGCCCATTTTGTAATGTATAAATAGATATCTAGGCGATGTAGGAAGAAGCTAGTGTGCTAAGTGAGAATAGTTGTGGATGCTTTGTGCATGTTATATGTTAAGGACTTGCAGAGTTGAGCGCAAGTGATTGTAAGAAACTTGTGTATAGACAGTAAGAAGGATTTGTGCTTAAACCTAGCTCGGGGAAGGAGGATTTGGCGAGGTGTGTGTAGATCTCTTGTCCTCTGTAGAGTAGGGTTTTGATGCTCTGTGCTTGTAGAATATCAAGAAAAGATAATAAAAAAGAGAAGAGTTGGTGGACGTAGCCCCACACTTGGGTGAACCATGTATATCCTGTGTTATGGTTTCTTTGTGCATTCTGCTTATTGTCTCGTGTATATAATTTAAGCTTAAGTGGAGTAATGAATGTTTAGATGAATCTAGTATGATATCTTAGTTCTTAAATGATGTGAATAAATGCAAGATCTGATCGTTTTCTATGTGCTAAGTGCTTAGATGTGTTAGATCTCGTAGAATACTACGTTGTTATGCAATTAGGGTTTGGATTTGCGATGTGAATAAGGGTTAATTAATGATGAATGTTAACTGTCAAGTGGTATAATCATAGATCTGTGTCCCAACTAGGTTGCAGACATTTGAGTCCTGCAACCACCCCTACCTGTACCTCGAGTTAGACTTCATATTCTTCGCAGGTGTTGCCGAAAGGGCCGGTAGTTAGGGTTTTGTTGGTGCATTGTTGAAGAGTTGAACCCTGGGTATGCCCCTGTGCCAACATTCACTCGTATATTCTCTTATATCTCCTTCTACTCTTTCTCCTACTCTTTCCCCCATTTCAATCGCCTCACTATCTATAACTCTTTCTTCTTGATTGCAAATGTACAAGGGGGGTGGTTCAAAGGGGGGGTAATTCCATCTTATTCTAACATTTCTTTTGAGGGGACCCATAGATTTTCCTACCTACATCCACGCAAGATGATCTACTATCATCAATTCTTCTCCCCCACCACCCGGGGATCATCCATATTATTCTCATACCTGCACGCCTCTACTATGTGCTCCATCTTCCTTCGAAGTTGTGGCACTCCGAAACAACCAAGGGGTTCAAAATTCATCTCATGGACCCCTATTGTTACTACTACTACTATTGGTATCCCCACTAGAAACCCTACTCTCAATGTCATGCCTATGTGTGAGTCTATCTTCTTCTATGCTCCTCTCTAGCACAACATACTATTTTTTACTTCCTTTGGGTGTGGTATATTTTCTCACCATCCTGGGCCCAACCCTTCGTCGCTTACCATTGTTATCTTCCTTCCACTCCTCTATTTTACTTTCCTTCTTAACTCAAATCTTCTTGCATATCTCTCAACTCTTTCTCTCCTCTGTTCCTCTGGGTCCATCCCATTCCTCACCTTATATCATCATCTTCTAGATCCTCCTCACATATCCAAATCCTTCCTCATTTCCCTTGTATTTTAACCCCCACAGTGCTAGGGGACTCTACTCAACCATCATGTTAGGCTCTATGTGCATTAGTCCCTTCTCCATGAACAACATCTTTATCCAGAGTAGGATTTCTTCTAGAAATGTTTTCGTAGGACCTTCCATGAAATTTCTTTCATCCTCGCTTAAAGAATCAGTGTAATCAACATCAAATTCAATTGTATATCACTCCTTTACTTGAGAAAACCATAAATCAATGAAAAGATCCCACTTATTGTCCAATTCCTTCATCCTATCAATTGTGGCTTGATCCCAAACTATCAATTCTAGTGGGCTCAAAGAGGTATTAGTGGAAGTATTCCTTTTCAACCATTTAGGAAATAAATAAGGAAATTCAACAAAGAAATTCTCATTCATATCAGTGTAGATATACTTATCTTTCCATCACTTCACATTGACACTCAAAACTTGAGTTTACCACATGGAAAACTCATGTTCCTTTGGAGTTAACCAATATTGAATTTCCACCCAAGATGGATACCACCTCATTTCTTTCCTTCATCATTCAATACAACACTTTCAGGTCCCACCAATGGAACCATTTTTTGGGTCATTTCATGCTTGCACATGTCCGTATTAACACTAGGGGGTTAAGACTCGGGGTTCATCTAGATTTGGCCAACAAAAACCCAAAAGCATCGACATATCAATATTCATCCAAGGCTGAAGAAGGTCTCATTCGAGACACTATGAGGATCACAGACACCATATGGTCTTGTTTCAGGGATGAAGGGATAAACACAAAAACATCCATTGGGGATTGCATTCATGCCATTCATGGAATATTTCTTAACATATAAAAAAATATAATAGAAATCCCACATTCATTCAGACACACAATTGACACATCATAGGTTTAGAATCAATGTAGCTTTCTTATTATCCTCATTCCATCATTCGCATGCATAAATTAAGAAAATCATATATCAACAACAATAGGGTCTCATATTCCCTTTGATAATTCCCGTATTTACAGTACATTGTGACATGCACATCTTTCAATACCTTCAACGTATGACGAACTTATACTTACAACTAGAGACATTACAATACTACAGAGGCACAGAGGGAGCCACTAGACTATCCCTTGAACAATGGAAAACTAGCAATAACCTAGTGAATCAACCCTTTGTTTCTCATCCTTTTTTCCCTTTATATCCTTCTCAGCTATGGAGATCTGTCTCTTTCAGTTCTTCTCCACTGTCTCTATTGACTAACAATCTCGCACTGTAAGGTACCGGATCTATTATAATAGCAGAAAATAGAAATATTGCAGAGAATAACAATGGAACAACACAATATATGCAACCACAACACCAAAATAATACCTTTAATGATAGGAAACAATGTTTACTTACCTCTTCAAGGGGGAAACCTCTAGCAAAGAAATTCTCTATTACAATAATTCTTAGGACAAAATTTTCATGCCTCCTACTCTTATTTATACTAATTCTATCTTCTAAAGAACCTTCTAGTGGAAGATCTTTCTAGAAGAGAAATATTCTATTAGGTCTTGTTACATTGACTTGTTCCCATTTATTAAATAGGACTTATAAACTAATGTCGGCCCTTATTACATCAAAAATATATTATTCTACCTATGTGAGGGGTTAGGGAGGTTAGGTTCCTAACATGCATGCTTTTGTCACCTTCATGCATTCCATGTATTCTTTTTTGAATCAAGGTAATTTTACCCACCTTGCCAACTCATCTTTTGTTTGCTCCACGTTCCCTTGTGTTGCTGATAGTAATCATTCAAGGAGATTTCTCGATGATTTTTTTCTTGATTTTGATGTGCGTCTTCTTGATTTTTGTCACGCATCCAAAAACTCAGACTGACATGCATTAACAAAACTTGATTTGGCATGCACTTCTTATCAATCATTTTGCATATTCTTGGGCACATGCAGAACTAGAATGAGTGTGCACAAATTCGTTTCTGTGCGCGTGATATTTACCCAAAACTTTGGGTACCAACATTGAGCATGGTTGATATAGTAACCCACTCACCCATATCCTCTTAACCATATTGACCTATATTGACTAACACTTAGTATTACTCAATATATTTCACTTGCCACAACAAGCTAGCTACCCCTAATCCCCTAACTAGCCCATTAACCACCTAATCCACTAAACCATAAAACCACCAATATTAGTAATTCGGTAACCCTTAACCATAATTAGCCATATCAATTGTTGTTTATCATCGTTGACCATGATTAACAACCATAAGGTTCGAAACCACCACACCAGTACTATAAACCATATATATATATATATGTCTTCTAGGTGTCATATGGGCACCATTACAAGGTATTTCACATGCAATATGACTCTTGATTCCCTATACATCATTTGAAAAGGAGCATGAGCATCTTAGGTCCCAAAAGATGTTTTTAGGGTTCATGGACCACCTATAAGGTATGAAATCACCAAATATCCATGTAAAGGGAACTCATGGCTATAGGTGTCATATGGGTCCATTACAAGGTTATAGTTATGGTTCACAAGTATCTAGCCATGGTTCAAGAAGGAATGCCAACATCTTAGAACCTAGAAATTGATTTTAGTTTTTGGACAATACACAATGTCTAAAATCACTACACAAACTATTTAAAAAAAATCTTTAGCTTATAATTGCCAAATGGGTGCCCTTAGAAGATGTTGCACACAAAGAATAGTTATTGAGGATTTTTTCATTATTGGAGGAGGAATGCCAACATATTGAGGATGATTTTTTTAGGGCTCATGGGCCATGCACGAGGGTTAAAGCCACCACACAGGCCATCTAAATGGAATTGTTAGCTTATGTGGTGTGATGTCAGTGTAAGGGACATTAGGCACATGTGAGTTACTCTCTTGAGTTAAGTGCAATGGGTACTTTTGTTGGGTACACATTATCTTAGTGGGTTGGTTTAGGGATAAGCGCATGGTTTAGGGGTCTCATGTCATTAAAAAAAATAGTAAACAAAAATCAAAATTCTAAAAAAAGATTTGTAATATTATTATTATTATTGGAGATAATTTGGGGAGACCATTTAGTTTCTCCATGCCTAAGAAATGTAAGTAAAAAAAAAGGTGGTAGACGGTAAGTATAAAAGATGGTAATTAGTTTTTACAAATAATTTTAATTAAATTAAAGAATTGGTAATGCATGGGTATGAAATGGTTATATACACGATGGTTTGCTATCCTACATACTTAATGAAAAACTTTTACTAGATTTAGTTTTAAAGCACCTAATACAATTAGGTGTGAAGCAAAAAGTGAAAAGAATTTTTAAAAGATACATACTAATCAATATAAAATAATTTAACAACTTTTTATTATATTATAGTTTTTATAGGTAATAAAATGAAAGAAAAAAATCATTAATAAAATATTACTGGAAAATATTTAAATAACATAAATCTTAATAAATACTGAATTAAACTTAAAAAAATTAGGAAAAATAATCTAAAAACCAAAACATTTAAAAATAAAGTACTTTAATAACAATTTAAAAAGTGTAATTTGAATTTTACTTTCTCTACAATCTTATCATTTTAATTACATAAAATTCTTAAATTTCTAGTTGATGGAATATATTACAAACTATCTCTATAACTACATTTTTTTTTCTTAAAGTTTTGTTATACGTTAAGGAGTACTCTTTTTCATTACATTCCACTTTCAAACACCAAAAGATTTTATAATTGTGATGGAAAAATAAAAGAAGATTTTGTTTTTAACAATTACTATGATTTAAAGTTAAAAAAATAAAAAAACTAGATTCATATTGTCCTGAAAGCTTTTAAATGTATGATAAGTGTGCACTTTCTGTATTCCTCGAAGTTTAATTAGTTTATGGCTTTACATGATAAACAAATTAAATAAAAAAATAATTATATACATTTATGATAATATTTAAAAAATTAAATGAATACAAATTCATTTAAAATGGAGATAGAAAGGATTTAAATTTTTTTTTGTTAAAAAAAAAATAACAAAGTAATTTTTGACATTACATAATAATAAAAAATAATAATTAAATATGTATATATCTAAAATAACATTTAAAAAAATTAAACCAATTTAAATTTATTTTAAATAGAGATTTATTAAGGATTTACAAATCAAATTTTTTAAACTATAATTTTAATAAAAAGAAATTAATACACAACAAACAATTAAATGATAATAAAATAATACAAAATATAATTATTATAAATAATTGATAAATTTGAATTAAATAAGATAAACCTAAATATAAATTGCCTATTGACAAGAAAACAAAGAGGTTGCACACTTACAGGAAAACGAAAGCATTGAGTATTGATTGTGCAGTTTCCTTGCCTGATTATAACTTGAACAACTTTGTAGTTGCATTATAATGAGGAAAGGAAATTGCACACCAATTCTAGTGACAGCTCGGTGAGTATCGGTCTACAAAGAATCAAAATAAAACAGATATTATCTAAAAATGCATCTATTAAGCAAAGAAGTTGTTTCCATACATAATAAATCTATGGAATCTATGCTATAGTGACTAGAGAAAAGAAAAAAACTAGTAATAACTCTGAAATTCCATAAAATCAATACGTCACTTCTTGATTTTCTTGCGACATCTCTAAGAAATAGACAATTGGACGTTAAAAAAAGGCATTGTGAGGTGTGTTATCCCCATTTTGTGGGATAAATAAGGAGATCATGTCTCGAGGCCCTCAAGTTGCAGATATGGAGAGTCGAGAGATCACATGGCCAAAAGTATCCACTTACACATACGAAAGCCCACTCTAACACCACATTTTGATCCATCATCAATGCATCCACCACACTTGCCAGCTTCTGGAAGGAAAATGGGTTTTGCTCCATGCGGTACAAGTTAGGTATTGTGGCAGGTAATCACCCTAATATTGAAGGCATTTAAGCATGTTGTATTTGAGCTACTTTTGATTGTAGAGGGACTGCTTGGACATTATTCCTTTGACCTTTTTTCACCTTGGCGAGTTTCATAGATTTCCTAGTAAGTGGTCAACCTTTGGGAAAGGTTTGTGACTTGTGGTCCCTTGAGTGGTTATCGTACCATTCCCAACCATACTTACCACTTTCTACTCATTACACTCCCATCATATTGTCCTCTTATAGGTCCTTTGACTTTAGTGACCTAAGAAGGGCATGTACCTCATTTCAAGGGAAGAAGGGGTTGAAGTCCCAGAGGGATTGTTGTTGGCTAAAAAGATAAAATCCTATATATAGACCTTCCAGATTCTTCTCCCAGGGATCCCATGAGAAAGTAATGAAACAATTCTCTATAAGAAATGGAGGACCTACAAAAGTAAATGATAGTGAATGCTTAAGGTGTTAGTTGAAGTATGGGAGGTCTCATCACGAGTCAACCTATCATGATCATGGGTATTTAGTGGTATGATGTTACCATCATCTAGTCACCAAGCTAGGGTAGTGGTTCTCAGTTACACAACTAAGAAAGATGGGGTCTCATCATGAGCCAAGATTCTCATTTTCGCGAGGTATTTGTCAATGACATTTTCGTTATCTAGACACCAAGCTAGGACATTGGCCTTCAACTTGTTCCTTAAAACATGAAAGAAATATAAAGAGAAAGGAAGAGCTAAGAAGAAAGAATGACAAGAATATGGGCTTGGAAAAAGTGCATTGCAAACGAAGGTTCCACACACCCTCTACAAAGGCACCCATAAATGAGATAATACAAGCCCTTATATGTCATGAAACTCATTGACCTATGAAGTCTAAATCCATTTCCACCTCATCATCCATTACATAACCTTGAAAGGCCATCCTTGAGAGCATCCCCTACTTGAGGGTTTATGTCTACCCAATAAGACTTTTATGACACCCCTCCCATACTTAAATTTGTTCAACTGTATAGGGTATTTAAGAATTTTTTTGATTTGATGAGGTATTTGTGATGAACATGATTAGGTGCCTTACTTATTATATGTTGTTTACACTTTTCATGATATCTTTGACTTGATATCTTTGGAGGGCGTACCCTTTTGTTTTCCAGGACCTTGCTTGGTGGCCAGTTTTGGTAGAACAACCCTAGCTTGGGCTTCCATGGGGAAAGAATCCCACAAGTTAGATGTTGTAGGCCCTCACACCGGATCACCGAGATATGCCTTTGGATGCTTGCATGGAATCATGGAGGACCTAAACTAGAACCTACCACCTAAATGTTTTGCTTGAAGAGGGAAAAACGTCACTTTATTGAGGTTTGATGTCACAAAGGGGTTAGGGTTTGGTGGTGATAGAGTTTCTCATTGGCACTTCGCATAAATTGATGAACTAATCACATTGAATTGAGGGAAAAGGCCATAGCACATGAATAGAGTGCCTTTGGAGGCCAAACATTCCATCCCCAACCTCAACATCTTGTCACATATGCCAAAATGTTTCCCTAAAAGGGTGATGTCATCTTACTTTTAGGGTTTCTAATGTGTTAAAGTGAAAATTAAATATTATTATTATTTGATGCAAGGGGTAATATAAGGGTTGTTGACCCTTTATATTATGTTTTACCCTTTATAAGTGGAAAAAATATGTGTTATACATTTTGTATAAATAGAGATCGTCTGAATCTCATTTGAAACATAGCTCTACCATTGTGAGAAGACTACTTGGCTGAAATTTTCTCCCTCTTTGGGAAATTTGATCTCTCTTTCTCTAGTGAAAATATCTTATGGTGAATTCTCTCAGTCATTTGTGGAGATAATGTGGTGCACACCTCTTGGAGGTATTTTCTCCTGCTTATGAATGGTTTTTGCTTGGTGAGCTAGGGTTACAACTTGCATCTCCTTGAAATTGGTAAGGAAAATCTACGATTGTTAGTTCTTATTCCTTGTTTCATGAATTTTATTGGTTTAAACCCTAGGAGGAGTATAAGTGCATACACCCTACATTAAGTTTCATCTCATTTTCTAGTTGATAAGCCATTTTATTGTAAGGTTGCTAGGAGGAGTACAAGGGTGTACACCCTCCTAGATTTACCTAAGTTTGATTTACATGCCCTAGGGAGTAAGAGTGTTTACACCCCTAGGGATATTGTAGATATAACTCTTACAAATCCAAGACTCCATTTACCCAATATATTGAAGGCACTAATCTAGAGTTTGCATTAGAGAAATAAAATTTCTTGCATTGGGTAACGTGATTTTATGAGATTTCCAAGTTGTTCAAAGTGTAATCAATTCTATATGTTATTGCCTTGCTTATTCCCCTAGGGTGTCATGTTTTTACAAATAATTTTTATTTCTTTTACATATTTCATCTTCAACCATTAGGGTTGTAGAAAACCTATCCTAACTTCTTCAATAACTCTCTAATCAACCACCAAAAACTGCTCAAAGTTTGTGCACCTAAACTACTAGGCCTAGCGCACTTTTTGGAAAATTTTGAGGAGTTTTTGGTGGCTTATATTATTGATGTAATAAGTTTTTTGTTACATCCATAATTATGATAATTATGAATGTAGAAACTTGTTTATGACAACCTTTATTTTATGCTAAAGTCTTTTTCTTTCATTCTTGAGTTAAACTAGTCTTTACTAGCTTGTCTCTTGCTTATTCAACGAGACTTTTAGCACTTATTTTGAATCTCTTATTATATTTTACATGTTGATATGTATCACTGATTTTTTTTGAATTTAGGGACAACAAGATTAACGTTTTTGTCCACCTAACATATTACAAGCATACTTGGATTTTCTAGTGTCTCAAGCTGGTACAAACATTATAAACAAGTACTCAACGACTTGGAAACCTTAAAAATATCCCAAGACTCATTTCCAAGTTTCCTTTTCCATATAGAAACTTTACCTTTAGGGGAATTCGTCATACATAACATTTTTTGTCTCAATCCCCCCTAGGGTCACCGAGATTCCCCCTTGAGGTGATTTGCTCACCTCTAAAGTGACGGGAACACCTGCCTAACGTGACAGTGGGTGGGTTCTCTCTAAGTTGTCACCATTTGGTGGTTGGGTCAGGATTTTCCCAACCTACAACTTGTATGATAACAAGGTGTATGATAGTGCATACTTGTTTTAAAATAAAAAAATGAAACAAAGTATGGTGATGATATGGGAATGTAGGAGGGACAAAAAGAGGAGCATGATGAATATGGTGACAAGTATTAGAAACAACATCAATGGTAGAGGTGACAGAGGTGGAAATATTAAGGGAAGAACCAGTAATAAAGTTGTCCACAATAAAAGGAATAGTATGCTCAAGTACTTCACCATTTCATAAACCCTTTCTACCACTTCTCTTCTCCCTATTCATTCTCACCATAATTCTCACCTCGCTCTGCATTTTTATCTCATCTCGATCACATGCCTTACCCTTTATTCCTCCAAAATATGAACATAAACTCTAACCCTTATGACAAATTGCCAAAAATATACACAATCAAACACAGGAACACAACACAGATGGACCAATTCAAGATTTTAGTAGTTTTCTAAATATCTTGTGGTGAAAACATCCCACCACGTTGGATCATCCCCCAATCAATGGGTTTCCTAGATAACCAATCATGGTGCCCATGAATTTTCTAGAACATCCACCTAGGTACATGGCTTATCATGCTCAATATTTACTTTGGTATTTTTTAGTCTCACTCGATTATCGTTCTCTCTTGGATTCTTTTTTACGACCTACTTCTTTGAATTTTGTACATAATTTAATCATCTAAGTCATCTCAAAATTCCATTAATCTTGATTGCTACACAAACAAGACAATCTTACTCTCCAAGGAACAATGTTAATTGTTTTTCCATTCAACATATAGTTGAGAAAACCATTTGTTTAATGTAATGTGTCTACTTTAATTCAATTTGTTTTTATTGTTGCAACTTTGTTAAAGAAGTAAAACATGATGTTTGTATTTTAATTCAAAATGTTGTTTATTGTTTCAACTTTATAAAAGAAGTAGAACACGATATGTAGTGGATTATGTTTAGTTGAAATTGAAGTAAGAATGACAATATAATTCTATAATTATAGTGGTATTAAAACTTAGTGTGTGATTAAGAATACTGTAAATATTTTCTAGTTCACTTGGATGGTCTTTAGATGCAAACTTTTGTCTTATGTATGTAAGATAAAATAACATGAGTACAATTTGATCTTTTTATTTTTTCTTTAAAAAACTTCCATGGTGTAGGTACATTGACACCATATCAATGTATTTATGTCAGTGACAATATTATATACATGTCAATGGTACCTTCCAGATGCCGGTAACACATCAGTCTTTCAATGTCTTGGCATCACAATTGAAATTGATATTTCAGTACAACATCAATCCACCAACATCCCTTTTCTATCATTAAAAGATTCAATATGCAACATCAGTCCACATCGATGTAATGTTTCTTCTGATATTTGGCCAACGTATGCAACATTGGTAGGGTGTTAGAATTTACCCCCAAATATAGTGGTACACATTGTGACTTTGATGGTGCTAATCCCCTAATACATTTGGCCCTAAAATAACTAACCCCTTCATACATTCTAACCTTTAATATTATGACTCTCATGAAACCTTATTAGGATGCCACTTTTGACCACTTGCTACCCCTTCATACTCTCTGCCCCCCCCTCCCCCCTAACTTCATACTCTCTGCCCCCCCCTCCCCCCTAACTCTCTCTCTCTCCCTCTCCCCTTGTAGAAATTAAATGACAAAATCATCTTATAAAAAGTTTTGTCATACACTTATCAACCTAGAGATAACTGTCTTCTATGAAATCTGAAATTTTTAAACCCACATTTGGAAATTACCATAATAATAAATACACATTGCTAAGCAATTTTGCAGTGGAATAAAGAACAATGAACAACAACAATTCAACCTAGAAATACTGAGAAATTTAAGCTATGCCATGGAAAACCCCAAAGTGGGGAAACCCAATGAGAGAGAGATTTTATTAGCTTCAAGAAAGATATATCAACAACAACAATACATTTACAACCAAGAGAAATAAATTACAACACCCAACCATCCCAACTTTTTTCCTTGTAAAATGTGCCCAAAACATTTGTATTGTTGTACGACCATGCCCTATTTTAGAACCTTGAAATTTGTGCTAAATAGAAGTTGTATAGACAACAACAAAAAAATTCCTCTTCACCAACGAAAAACACTAGAAAATATGCCTTGATTTACGTGAAACAATGATACCTCGAAATTCATGCCCTCCCAACCTGTTGTATGGACTATACGAACTGTATGGATCCTTAAAGTACGACCTCTCTAACATCAACAAGTTGCAACACTCTCACAATGAAAACTCTTATGGGATTTGTGCCCATTCCCTCTTGGGAAATGCACCCTCCTTGTTTCCCTCTTTCCTCTCTTAAGATCTCTTGAAAATATCTCTCAAGCTATTCTCAATCTATCTTGCACACTACCCAATGAATTCTCTTATAATATGAAAGTGACCCTTCACCTTCTCCAACCTAGATCTAATGGCCAAGATATAATCTTTCCTTTACAATATCAAGGGTCATGATTCATTCCCTCCAAAATAAATCACTTTAGAATATTAAAGTACATTTTCACTTTATAACATAAGTGCACTTTATGAAATATAATATTAGAAGGTACACTTTATTGAAAAGTCACTTTAATAAATGAACCAGTTTATCACAACTTTATAAAAACCCATTACAAAGTCAAGTGTCTAGTAGTGTAGGTACTAGGTTACTTCCGCATACACGACACACGTGCGGAGTACCTCCCGAGCTAAAAATATAACACTTCCTCTTAGAGAGGGATGTACTCGTTTCCATCACCATCCTCTGGTACCATCACATTGTTCTCAACAGGAGCTCCCTATGAACCCAAATCCATCCTCAACACCTGCATAGAACTCGAACTAGAAGACATCCTCCTAATAGATACTTTGAACACTGAGTTCCTAGGAGAACCCACTCCACCTTGAGCATCGGTTCGATCACACCAACTGAGACTCATGTTAGTGCTCAGAACAGACTCACTCTCTTCTCTCAGAATGAAAGACTGAATCCTTGGGACCACCACAATATTAGGAGCCTCCTGCTCCTTATCTGACATTGAATCATATATGTTATCATATATTTTTGCAAGGGGATTGTTTTCCTTTGAAGTTGGTCATTGGGTGACTAAATGCGAAAGAATTGGTCTTAAAAAACCCACAAATGTTTTTCATCCAAAGTTTGGGCGCGATTGTGAAAAGGTGTGCACATACCTGGTTGATGAAAATCCATGAAGCACATGCTCAGTCTCAGCCGTTGGATCCATTAGACAAATTAGATTGGCAGTTTGCAGGTATTCGGGATCCGAACGTTGCTCGAAGTTTAGTGCTAGGGAAAAGGCCCAAGATCAAGGGACGAGAAAAGTTTCAATCATTATGCAAGATTAGAATTTCGTGGTTTCGCGAGATGGAACAGTCAAGGAGTAGAGTCATCAGAACTCATGAAATGCGTAATCATGAAAATATCGCAGTCGTTGATCAAAGGAGAGATCTAGACCATTAGATCATCTTTTCACGATTTTGCGAGTCGGGGAAGTAGGAGGGTGAGTCTTGAAGAATCGCGACACGCGAAGTCCCGAAATGATATTGGTCGTCCATTTTAGAAGAGCATGTGGCATAGGATTCGAACCATGGAGGAAATCTTTTCGGGAAAGCTGAGGTGAGAAGTGTCGATGGCCCTAAGTCTTGAAATTCCAATATGATGTGGGTCATCCTTTTCATAGGGACACGTGTCATCCGATATAAGGATCACACTTTCGTGACTTGGAGATTTCATCATGGAGCACGACGTGAACTTGAGAAACGCAAAATCACGATGCACCTGAGAGTAAGGCCCACGATCACAGCCCTCGGTCATATAGAAAGTGGGTCTAAAATAAGAATAATCACCCATCCAAGCAGTGGGTGGAAAAAGTGTTCAAAGAAATGATCACAACTGTCAGTTTTACAGTAAACTCGGTCATGGATCCCAATGGGTCGTTTCGTGATTTCGAGCATCGGATTATTGGAGATCAAGGGGAGTAGAAACTCCCTAAATGCAAAATCCTAAGATTTCATGTGGATAAGCGCAAAGTGATAGCCCATGGTCATGTAGGGAAAGGGAATGGAGCCACACGAAATATTGAAGCGCCCAAGTTGGTCACAGAGAAGGATTGGCATGGCCTTGAGATGCTAGAATTTACTCAAAGGAATTATGAGCTAGCCTGGAAAATTCATGGGTGTCAGGTCTCATTCTGATAACAATGAAAGTAGTTAATGAAAATGGGGAAGGTGGTTGAAACCTAGTTTCACGACATAAATGGAAAGCATGGAAAATATTCCTGTGGAGGGTAGACTGTCAGCCAAAATTTCCTTGTCATGGATTTTCTTATGAAGCCCATACCGATTTGATCTTGCGTCTGACAAAAGAATGCAAGTGAAACCTAACAGAAGAAGGTGCAGATGCCAAGCCTTGAATTCCATGACTAGAGTGCACCTCTTAAGGGAGCAAGCTCCTTTGAGTGTAAACACTCATTTTTAATATTTTTTGAGGGCCGATGGTAGAGCTAAGCTCCCATATTGTAAAGTTTTAGTGAATTATCTGGTTCTCTAGTTATGTATTGTGATCTGAGATTTCTGGATTAATCGAAGTCAGCTTTATTTCTCCATCTTATTTGCCTCTGATACTGAGAGAGTTCATGTATGACTGATTCTCATGAATTGTTTTGATTGTGTTATGATGGATGTTGATTGTAATATCGTCATGCTTTCTTTCAATTTCATTGAAATTGGAACCCAATAAGATCTTGTGGTTTCATTTTTTCTTCCTTAGGTTGCTAAAGACCTAATGTTCATGGCATGTCTCTATATTTTATTACCAAATTATTCCTCCTACTAAACCCTAAATTCGACTTACCGACTGAATTTTATTCCAGACCTCATTGCTTAAGCATACTAGTCCAGTTTCCTGAGTTAAAACGATATTATTGTGATTCTGCACCCATTTGATCCCTTTAAAAAATCAACCCATGACATAAAATTATGATGGGTACTGGGATTACCTTTGACTCAATCTGGAGGTGACTTCTAGTGCTAACATTTCTAGTTCCATTACCAGGGATGAATTGAACATTTTCCCTGGGTAGAACGACAACGAACTTATGATTCTGAAGGTGCATCAGATATCAAAACCTTTGAAGATTGCGCTTTCACCTAATGACTCCACTGAGACAATTCCATTATTTTGGTGTGGCTGTCTCTGGCTAAATATATAGCCCCTGAGATAACACAATGATCATATATGGTTTTCGATGGTGAACAAAGACTAGACACACTTATTCTGCATATCATTCACCTAGCGACTCCATGGTTAAAGAATGGATCGATGAATCCACTGGTTTGAAATGGACAAAATCTTGGCTCGAAGGTTTTGTCCCTTTAATTTTTCTATTGTTCCTAGTTTTCCCAATGTTGTCCCTACTGTGGATGAATAGGTTGATTATTTTCCCATATTTAGAGAGCGCAAAGAGCACAACCTTGCTCGACATCTCCATGAGTTTCAAGAACTCATGCATCAGTGAGAGGTACATCATGAGGATGTATTAATGAATATGTTCATGTTATCATTGGACGAGGATGCCCGTGAGTGGTATCTATCCCTCTCCCCTGCTAGCATCTCCTCCCTAGAGCAGTTTCATGCAACTTTTAATAAGCATTGTCAAAGGTATTATTCCTCTGAGTTAATCTGTCATAATTGTTGTAAGGAATGTGACGGACATGATCAAGATATGGTTGTTTCTAATGAAAGCTATGAGGATGAAGGTTGCGAGGAGGAAGAAGATGTTTTGGACAAAGTTATGGAACTGGAAAAATCTCTCACTTCCCAACTAGAAAGGTTGGAATCTGAAAAAAGCGCAGAGGATTTTCTAGTCCTTAAGGTGGATGTCCTTGGTATCTCTATTGAGGATGATAATGAAGATTTCATAAGTGTAGAGGCCTTGATTTCTTCTCCTGAGGTGCCTGTTGTCCCTAGCTTTGATGATTATTCGGATGAAGAGCAATAGAGCCCCCCATCATAGTTTGCTGACCAGAGGAGCAACCAGCCTATATATGAAAACTACGAATTAGATTCTGAGTTGGATATGCAGGATTTCCAAGAACATATTGTAGAGCCTTATCCTTTGTTCGCTAAAGAAAAATATTACAAGGAAATCAACTATCCTGGACCTATAGAAGACACTGAGCAGCATGAGGAAGAGACAATTTTTCCCAAGGTTCCCGTTTATGATGATTATGAATCTGATCCTTGGGAGAGATATGGAGAAGAAGAGGAGCATCAGAAGGGGCAATTTGTCTCTTGTCCAGATCCTGTCTGTGAGCAACCATAACCTGGGACCAGTCAGCCTGCATCGAACATTCACTCACATGTGCCTACCAGAGATATTCAACCATGTGTGAGTAGCTGTGTATCATAGAAGGCTTCCTATAACAAATTTTCTATATTTTTCCACTTATCCTATGAGCCTGTGGAGGAATACATGGAGTTGCATTTCCTTCATGTTTTGAAACCGCCCATATTTATCCTAGCCTCATCATTAGGAGGAAATCCGAGGAATGTAATTTTTATGTTGTCATGGTTGCGTTCTCTGTTATCAATCATGGACAGAGTGAAGGAGATTCTAGTTAGGAAGTTACTTGAATGGATATGGTGTAAATTTTATTTCAGCTAGCACTGTTTAAAAATTTATTAGTCTAGGACTGTACATAAATAAGCTCCTTAGATCATGTGTGTTTATTTTTGTTTTTACTTGTCGGATTTATATTCTTCAGTAGGGTTTTTTTGGGCTTGATTCCATATCCCAATAGAAGATGACTGGAGCTACAAAAGGAGATCTTAGATCCTTGCAGGGAGGACTCTATCCCCCATGGATCCTAATGTTATGACATATTTTTGAAAGGGGATTTTTTTCCTTTGAAGTTGGTCATTAGGTGACCAAATGCAAAAAAAGTGGGATTAAAAAACCCACAAATGTTTTTCATCCAAAGTTGGGGAGAGATTGTGTAAAGGCATGCACATACCTGGTCGGTGAAAATCCATCAAGAACAGGCTTAGTCTCGGCTGTTGGATCCATCAAACTAATCAGATCGGCGGTTCACGGGTATTCGAGATCCAAAAGTTGCTTGAAGTTTAGTGCCATGGAAAAGGCCGAAGATCAAGGGATGAACAAAGTTTTAATCGTGGAGTAAGATTAACATTTCATGGTTTCAAGAGATGGAGTGGTCAAGGCGCAGAGTCATCAGAACTTGCAATATACGAAATCATGAAAAGATCGTAGTCATTGATAAAAGGAGAGATCTGGACCGTTATATCATCTTTTCACAATGTCACGAGTAGGGGAAGTAGGAGGGCAAGTCTTGAAGACTCATGACACGCGAAGTCCCGAAATGATCTTGGCCATCAATTTTAGAAGGGCACATGGCATAGGATCCAAACCATGGAGAAAATATTTCAAGAAATATGAGGTGAGAAGTCTCGATGGCCCTAAGTCCCAAAATGCCGATACGATCTTGGTCGTCCTTTTCATAGGGACATGTTTCATCCGATATAGGGATCGCATTTTCATGACTTGGAGATTTCATCATGGACCACGACGTGAACTCGTGAAATGAGAAATAACGACATGCTTGAGAGTAAGGCCCATGATCACAGCCCAGGGTCATATAGAAAGTGGGGCTAAAATAATAATAAGCACACGTCCAAGTGACCAAAGTGTTCGAATAAATGATCACAACCATCAATTTTACAGTAAACTCGGTCGTGGATCCCAATGGGCCGTTTCGCAATTTTTAGCATCGGAGTATTGGAGATCAAGAGTAGTAGAAACTCCCAAAATGCGAAATCCTGAGATTTCATGTGGATAATCATGAGGTCACAACCCGTGGTCATGTGGGGTAAGGAAATGGAGCCGCACAAAATATTGAAGCACCCGATTTGGTCATAGAGAAGAATCATCGTGGCCTCGAGATGCTAGAATTGCCTCAAAGGAATTATGAGCTCGCCTGGAACATTCATGGGTGTCAGGCCTCGTCCTGATCCTGATGAAATTAGTTAATGAAAATGGGGAATGTGGTTGAAACCTCGTTTAACCACATAAATGGAAAGCATGGAAAATCTATCTGTGGAGGGCAAAATGTCAGCCAAAAGTTCCCCTTCATGGATTTTCTTATGAAGCCCATACCGATCTGATCTTGCATCTGAAAAAAGAATGCAAGTGCAGCCTGATAGAAGAATATGCAGATGCCAAGCCTTGAATGCCATGACCAAAGCACACCTCTGAAGGGATCAAGTTGCTTTGAGTATAAATACTCAGTTTTAATATTTTGTGAGGGTCGATGGTAGAGCTAAGATCCCATATTGTAAAGTTTTAGTGAACTCTCTATTTCTCTCGCTATGTGGTGTGATCTGAGATTTCTTTATTAATCGAGGTTAGCTTTCTTTCTCCGTCTTATTTTCCTCTGATACTAAGAGAGTTCATGTATGACTGAGTCTCATGAATTTTTGTGATTGTGTTATGATGGATGTTGATTGTAATACCATCATGATTTCTTTCAGTTTCATTGTAATTGGAACCTAATAAGATCTTATGTTTTTAATTTTTCTTCCTTAGGCTGTTGAAGACCTGATGTTCACGGCATGCCTCTACATTTTCTTACCAAAGTATTCCTCCTACTCACCCTAACTCTGACTCACTGACCGAAATTGATATCAGACCTCATTGCTTATTCATACTAGTTCTGTTTCATGAGTTAAAATGATATTATCTTGAGTCTGCACCCATTTGACCCCTTTAAAAAATCAACCCGTGACATAAAATTCTAATGGGTACTGGGCTTACCTTCGATGCAATTTTGAGGTAACTTCTAGTGCTAACAATATCCTCATGAAGGTTTTCCTCACAACATGTACAACCTATCTACCCGATCACCAATCAGCTGTGGTTCCACCAGGTCCGCTCTCTCCCTTTAGATAAATACTTTTCCTCTCTTGAACAATGTAAAATATCCATCATTCTCCAAGGCTGAGACTAAGATCAAGTTAAACCTCAACCCTGGAACAAAGAGAACTCCATCAAGATCCAATAATACTCCATACTCGAGTCAGAATGTAACCCTTCCAACTCCATGTATAGCTCGTTCCATACCTCCTTCACTCTCCACTAGTCATTCAGGACCTGTCTCTATGATAATACATAATGTTTTCCATATTCCTGTCATGTGACAAGAGGCTCCATTGTAAAAAATCCATATGAAATCACCCCCAAATCCTCCACTACTGACACTGGATACTAGAGTAACCAAATAAAATTCATTATCAAACTTGGAAGAAAATTCCTCCATGGATGTTGTAGCAGTTGTCTCAGGCCCCTCTTGTTCCTTCCTCTTCCTCTTCTTCTCAAGACACTGAGAAGAAAGGTGCCCAAACTGGTTACAATAATAACATATAACTTTACTCAAGTCCCTCCCAAAATTTCCTTTCTTCTTACTCTTTGCAACAAGAGAAACATTCTCCTCAGCTCTTTCTTCTTTATTACCACTACTATGAGACCCCATCAGTATCTCCTCCTGAGTGAATTCATCCCATAACCTGCTCCAATCTGGAAAATTTTCTCTACCCACCACACACTTTACAAATACATCCCATTCCTTTGTGAATCCTTTCAAGGCTATCCTCCCCAACTCAGATTTTGAGATGTTCTCTCCCATTGTAGCTAACTCATCCTTAACTTGGGCTATCCGGGTAAGATAGGATGCAATATCCTCACCCTTAGCCATCTTCAAGTCATGCAAATTATCTTTCAAGGCCATCTTTTGATTGGCATTCATAGCCTCAAATAAATTATCCAAAGTTTCCCACATATCATAAGTTGTATTCTTCTCAGATAGATGTGGAATGAGAGGGTTATTCATACCATCCATAACGATCCTCTGAGCTTTGGCCTCCTTTACTTCATGAAAATACAAAGCAATAGGATCTATTGTGGGAGCCAAAACAATAGAACTTACATAGTTCCAAATCTTATTCTCCTTGAGAACAACTGGCATTCGGACCTTCCACTGCAAATACTTGGAAATGCCATCCAACTGATCCTCAAATCTAATGCATTCATCCATATTCCCTGTCACTATTCAAAGAAAAACAAACAACATATTTCCCCCTTCAACCTTTGCCCAAATATCTCACTGCTCACTGTCACTCAGAGCCCAAGCTCTACTACCATGTAGAAATTAAATGACAAAATCAACTTATAATTTATTTTTTTAATACACTTAGCAACCTAGAGATAACTCTCTTCTATGAATTTCAAAATGTATAAACACACATTCGGAAATTACCATAAGAAGAAATACACATTGGTAAGCAATTTTGCAGTGGAATAAACACAATGAACAACAACCATTCAACCTAGAAGTACTCAGAAATTTAGGAAAAAGAATGGAAAACCACAATGTGGGGAAACCAAATGAGAGAGAGATTTTATTAGCTTCAAGAAAGATATATCAGCAACAATAATACATTTACAGCCAAGATAAATAACTTACAACACCCAACAGTCCCAACTTTCTACCTTGGAAAATGTGCCCAAAAAAATTGTACTCTTGTATGGCCCTACCCTCTTTCAGCACCTCAAAATTTGTGCCAAATAGAAGTTGTACGAGAAGCAACAAAAAAAGTCCTCGTCACTAACAAACAACACTATAAAATTTTCCTCAATTTTCATGCAGCAATGTTGCCTCAAAATCTGTGCCTTCCCATCCTATGGTACAAACTGTACAAACTGTATGGATTCGTACAGTACGACCTCTCTAACAGTAGAAAGTTACAACACTCTCACACAAAAAAATCTCTTGGGATTTGTGCCCAATCTCTCTTGGGAAATGCACCCTCCTCATTGCCCTCTTTTCTCTCTCAAGCTCTCTCGAAAATATCTATCAAATTCTTCTCAATGTGTCTTGCACACTAACCAATGCATTCTCTTATAATTTGAAAGTGACCCTTCACCTTCTCCAACCCTAGGCATTCTCTTATAATTTGAAAGTGACCCTTCACCTTCTCCAACCCTAGATTTAATGGCTAAGATCTAATATTTTCTTTACAAGATCAAGGGTCATGATTCATTCCCTCCAAATTAAATCACTTTAAAATATTAAAGTACATTTTCACTTTATAACATAAGTACACTTTACGAAATAAAGTCACCTTAATATTAGAAGGTATACTTTATTAAAACTTCATTTTAATAAAAGAACCAATTTATCATAACTTTAAAAAACCCATTACAAATTCAAGTGTCTAGTAGTCTAGGTACTAGGTTACTTCCGCATACAAGACACACATGCAGAGTATCTCCCAAGCTAAAAATATAACACCCCTATCCCCCCCTCTTTCTCTCCCTCCCTCTATCCCCCCACCCCCTCTCTTGAGAGAGAGAGACTCGTAGAGGGAGAGGGATATA
>CBVK0100228873.1:0-23912 GCA_900067695.1 Picea abies | reverse complement strand
TTGTATCTGCATGTGCATTTTCCTTCATGTCCAAATACCTTCATCAATCTTGCGGTCCAAAACCCATGACTAGGGTTGACATCAATGACAACAACCAATCTTCCAACAGTTTTCTCTTGGATAACTCTATCCTTGCTAACCTCTTATCATCTAACAATCCCCACCTAACCTATTGCGGTCTAACCTCTACTTTTATTACAATACAATATTTATTCAAGAGGGGTTGTATGAGCTTCCCTCACAATCTAACAAATGGTTTCAAATCACCATCCCAAAGGCTCATCAAAAGGCTAAATTACAATAATGGAAATTTTTCTCCAAATTGAATGCAGATCTATTTTACTGTCAACCTATTAATGGTGACCTTATCCCCATATTGTGAAAAATAATGTTTTGGCTCTTCCATCTTGTCTTCAATTAATGCCTAGATCTTGTCTCAAATTCTTGAGGAAAAAATGAGAGGGTGACACCTCGCCTTCCTTGAATGCACACCATGCGTGTCAATTAGGTGGTGCGTGATGAGATGGCGTGATTCTCCTGCATCATACTCCATAGTGGAAAAAATCATAAGCTCCTGCTCATGAGCTTTCCAACGTGGTTGAAATCCACCTAGATCCCAAAATTTTCATTGGAGTTGTTTCCCAGTTCCTCTACTTCGCCACTACTGCTGCAACATCATCCTCACTGCTCGTGCAAGTCTTCTATCGTCCGGCTTCCTCTTGTTGATGATTTTGTTGCTGGCTTCGACATCAAATCTCTTATCTTCTCAATAGCCTCATCTGACTGCTCCATTGGTTGGTTCTTTTGTTGCAAACTAACTTGTTGCACTCCCTCCTTGTCAATGGTGAATAACATTGATTTCCCAACACATATTCTCCCTTTGTGGTATTAGTTTTTTATTGTGTTGCAGTCCTCACCTTTGAAGGCCCCTCATCACTGAATTGTTTCTCAGCTACCACTTCTCCTGATAGATTTTCTCCTACTATTCCTTCATCTTCTTCCAACTTAGCCTATTGGATGTGCACATTTTTCACTACCACTCTCCTCTAAAGAGCTCCTATTCTTCACACATACCAACAAATTATATGTTGTCTACCTCCTCTTCTGCTGTTAGCTCCAATGTTACAGTCATCCCCTGTTCATCTTCCTAGCTGGAAACGTCGAGCAATTCTGCCGAATGCTCTTCTCCTACCATTGGTACAAACATCAGTATATGTTTTGATTCCTCCATGACAGTCTGTTGTTGGTTGTCCTTTTGTTGCCTCTGCAACATTTGTGCTAGCCTCCCGTCAGCTTCTTGGTAGGAATATCTTGACTCCTCCAATGATCTGAACAGACTTCCAATCCTCCTCTATGACGGAAGTTTTCAACTTCTCATCATATTCATTCATACGGCTCACAGTTCTATGTGAATATCCATATGAGTGAGGTCTCTCTCCTACCTCCTCTTCACCTGTCAATGAAATCTCCTCTGAGCTCATTTATTCTCCATTTCCCACCTAGAAATCTAGCATGTCTCCTCTGCCCACCTAGTAGTCTATGAGATCCACTGATCCCTTCTCGTTGCCCACCTAGAAATCTATGAGACTCTTTACAAATCTCTTTCCCTTATTAATGAGTTTTTCGGCATGCCTCAACCACCTCCTAAACATCTTTTTCTACCTCCTTTCCAACAAATTTTGAACAACCCATCTGGATTTCCTCTCCAAAGGCCATTCATACCTCCAGTGTACCATTGACTCCTGCTACATATTGAATGCAAACTTCTCCATCTGGGCTCAAAATTCACTAATCTCTTTTTCCATCTCCTCTTTTCTCTTCTGTGACTGGACTTCTCCTCTATCATGTTTATGACCGTCAATTCTCATCTTTCCTTTTACCTTCCCTCTCGAAAAACCTGATGCTCACTCTGCAACTAAGAGTATCTCCAGCTCCTCCTTTGCCTGAAATATATAGATGAAACTATATCTCTAATACCACTTGTTTTCAAACTCCCCTCCAACACCTTTGGGGATGATGTGACCTCTTGATCTAGGAACATTCAATTCATCAAACCAACTAGTTCACCGAGCCCTTGATGGAACCGATTTGACTTGACACAAGCCCTTTTTACTTCCTTGGTACCTGCGATATGGTACTTGCGGACCCTCTCTTAGAGATTTTCAACTCTTACGCCAATAGGCACTAGTCTCAATGCTAACCTTCTCCCTTGATGTGACCTCAAAATATGACCATGGACCAAATCTCTTCGCGATCCCACACTTCGGGACTTTTGCGAGCGGTTTTATCCATTTCTTGATTTTCGAGTCGACAAATGTTTCGGGACCTGATCTATGGTCCTCGTTCTTCCCGTGATAAATGGTTGTGATCAAATCACGATTTCAGACTTTGTGATCCATGTCTCCTATAAACGACATATTTATGGTTCTTGTTGACCCCTCAACCACTTATGGACCAGATCCAAACTTGATTTGACCCTAAAATCTGAGCTGAATCTGAATGGGGGGATGGTCAAAGACCTAAGGGTTCCCTAAAGGGGTCCTTTTCCACACTAAGAACCAGTTGGATATTGCCTCAAAGATATGCATTGTGCGCTCTATGGACTTCTTTGGCCCATGCAATGTGCGTGCACTTCCTTTAATGATTCAACACATGTCAATTTTTGTCTAGTTGTAGAGTTTTTGCCTCTTGGAAATGAATTTTTGGTGTTGTAGGTGAACTAATAGGTGTCTAGAGATGTTGTATTTCTATAACCATTTGCATGCAATGTTGCATATGATATTTCAGTGTTAACATTGAGCTTCCACAACTCCAAAATTTTCCCATTAAATTTCTCGATCTCTATTTCTTAACTTCTCTTCATTTGTTTTCATTGTAATAATGAATAACATAGAGAAGAGCTCACACTATAACAAGGTTTATCACAAACTCGAGCCAAAACCATGACCACAAAAGATTCCCCCTAAATCCAATAACTAATGTGATATGAAATATATATTTTAACCTTGTACAATTTATTACTGCAAATGGATTCTTAATAAAAACAAAAAAAATACAAAATGGAACACGCAAATTACATAGATATGTTACCCTAGAAATCCAAATCAAGAAAACAATAACTTGTTTAGAGCCACACCTCTAATTCTTTATTCATAATCTTACAACTTCATTTTTTACAATACAATATATAGGATCTCATGGAATAAGAAAAACCCTATTCCATTGACCTGGATTAGTCAACAACCATAATTTCTTAAACGAAATTAGAAAACCATCCACAAAAACTATGTGCTGAAAAAATGCTAAAACGGATGTAAAAACTACCAAAACACAATTCAGGGGCTCTACCCCCCTACAACCCCCCTAGTAAGTGACCCCCTGTGCGCTTGACACAATGTAGCTACTAGGTTTGATTATGCAAAGAATGCAACACATACCCAACATATTTTGAGAGTGAGATAATATTAGCTTAGTGAATTGTGGAGAGATTGTTAAGTGATTTTAGGAACTGATCATTTTGTGCGACAACTCTTGCACATGTACAAATTCTTGTATTGATAATGGGAATTTTGTAGTTGGTGTATTATATTGCTTATATTTTCTTCTTGATCCATTAATAATGTTTGATTTTTTTTCATTTAGTATCAGAGTGATCCATCCTCATTGAGATACATTAGGTTCTTCTTTGTTAAGTCTTCAACTAGATAGGGTGCCATGTTTTTAAAAAAGTCTCCAAAAAAAATTACATGCTTTTGCACTCTTCTAAGGGCATGCAATTCTTAATATTTACAAAGTCTACATTTAGTATCATAGTGATCCATACTCAACGAGATACCTTAGGTTCTTCTTGATTAAGTCATCAACTAGATAGGGTGCCATGTTTTCAAGAAAATCTCCAAACAAAATTACATGCTTTTGCAATATTATAAGGGCATGAAATGCTTCATATTTACAAATTCTACATTATCAAGGGATTTTAATGTTTAATCTATATGCCTCTATGATTTTTTTTCTAGCCAGTTTCTTTCAATTTTTACATACATATAGATGCATGCATTGTTGGAAAGAATGTTGTCATTGATGCCAAAGAAAATAGATTGGTGAAACAAATGTTGCACAATGTCATTATCTTGCATAGCGTTGTTTTCATTGATGCCAAAGGAGACATGTGACATCCCCATCCACCAATAGGACAAAAAATGTCAACCTCGAGACATATATCCTTGCTCGGATACCATTTTGTAACGTCCCCGGCTCTCAAACTTCTATCGAGTAACACTACCTCAACAACTGTATATTTGTTTTTCTGTTCGGATACCATTCTTGTGACCTTATCGGCCTTAAAACCAACAGGATAGGTAACATCACCTCAAAAAACTATCATTCTCAACCATACACATATATATTTATATACATATTTATCTAATGCAATTTTAACTAAACATAAACAATATGTACCTACACATATTATTGCGAAAGAGAAAATAAGAAATATTGATATTTAATAGATGATTTACATTATTCTCTCACATATCTTAATGAAGAAATAATAGTAAAAGCATACATGCAATAATCACAAATAATTCTAACAACATTATACGTTGATTTCAAGATACACATCATACAAAGAACAAATATTGGGTACTTATCTTTTAATAGATGACCACCAACTGCGTGTAGACCTCCCACAAACCTCCCATCCTTAGACCATGTTGCTCATCATGCTCAACAGTGGGTCACCCTCGAGATGGAACTAAACTCCATTGGGCAAGGGATTCCTAGGCTTGGCAAGGACAACAACAAGTCACACTTATCCACAAGAAGGATTTCATCCTAGGAGCCAACTCACACTAACAGCCTACAACCTCTCATCCCACACATTCCTATTGCACCCCATGAAGTGTGCCCCTTCTCTTCTCAACAGTCCCTCGCTGGCCCCACTTCCCTTCCAGGGCTTCAACAACAGGCCAGATAGGAATTTTCAGAGCACTATAGTTGTCATTGGGCTCCCTCTGGAAAAATCGCTTCCCCAACAACCTCTCTTACCTAGAGAGAGTTTCTTACAAGACTAACAACCTGCTTCTTCATTCCATGGGCCTCACAACCCTCCTATTCAAATCCCTAGGCCTGAAAACCTACTTCTTTAGTCCATCTCCTAAGTCAAGTGGGTAACCTCTGTAGGAAAAATTGGGTATGGGCTCTGGTAATGAAAACAAGCCACATGAGTCCAGAGAAAATGTGGGTAGAAACAACAAAGATCAATATAGATCAGATGATGGAAGCAAGCCACGATCAATCAAGGAACTACATGGGAAAAAAAAAATTTGTTAAGGCATGGTATGTCTCAGGAAAGGTACATGTGTGTTATGCTTCATAGGAAAAGTATGGGGTAGCTGAAAATGCCTACAGGTTCCAGGGATGCGCGAATGATGCAAGGGTTGACAATTAAATCCCTCCTCAATGCGTGAGTCTATAGGGAGTATGGTCGACTTGCAAGAATGGTGACAGTCATGAGAAATGGAGAGAGAACCCCCAACAAGTTGGCTTTACCATCTATAAACTGCATCTTCCCAAGTTGACACATGTCTTCCTGAAGTTGCATGAGATCCACTTAACACGCGTTACCTTTTCCCAGGAACTTTGGACAACACAAATTATGTCAACCTTATCCTTTTGGAAATAATAATATAATATTATCTCTTTAGAGGTAATCCCTCTAGCTTAGCCCCTATTCCTATACACTTATCCCCTTCCCTTACCCTACCTAGTGGATCTTAGTCCCCCATAACTCTTTCTTTGTGGTCGGTCTACATGTAGTGATCTAATTTTATTAATGATGTGTGTGTTTACATATACAAAAATAGGCGCACTAGACTTAATCATCTAGGCTTTCCAGCGTAATAAACATATAAGTCTCCCAACTTATAAACACTTCTCTCACCAACCTATAAACAAAATTACAATTCAACAGGGGCTCGACCTTGGGGTGTTAGAATCACCTCCCCTTATTTTTCCACTATCCTTAGTGCAACTTATTTACACCACAACAACAAGATTTCCAAAATATTAAAAAAAATGTGGGTACTCTGCCTACATAGCATCTTCATGATCCCATGTTGCATCCTCAGGACCGTACCAGGTCTAGTGTACTTTTACAATCCCTATGGCTCAATTCTAGAGATGGTTTCTTTTTCGATCTAGTATGTGCACCAGATGCACCTGAAAAGCACTTTCTTGCTCCACCTGAATCACATTCCATTCAATAACATGATTAACATTAGGTATATATTTATTAAGTAATGAGACATGAAATACATTATGTATATACATAGATGCAGGCAAGACAAGAATATAAGCTATTGGACCAATCCTCTCTAGGATTTCAAACGGCCCTCAATATCTAGCTGCCAACTTGGAACAATTTCCCTACTTTAGGGAGATTCTACTGGCCTTCACTTTCAAGAATACATAATCCACTAATTTAAATTCCTTCTAAGTTGTGTTCTAATCAGCATATCGTTTCTACATGTATTGGGAAGCCTTAAAATTTTGTTTAATATTCAACATTTTCTCTTCCATTTCCTTGAGCATATATGGCCCACCCACTTCCCTATGAGCTAGGTTGTCCCAGGTTACTGGGGTGTTGAATTTCTTCTATAAAGTTCTTCAAATGGGCTCATCCTCAGGGATGCTTGATAACGATTGTTGTAGGAAACTTCTACCAAGTGTATATAATCTTCCAATTTATATGTTTTTTCTATCACATACATCCTTGTAATATCCTCTATCACTTGGTTCACCCTTTCCATTTTCCCATCCAACTCGGAATGATATGTTGTGTTGAAGTTCAGATTTGTTTCAAACCCTTTGAATAAACCCTTCCAAAAATTTGAGGTAAACTTTGGGTCTCTATCAGGCAACATTTCCTTGGGTATGCCATGCAAGTGTGATACTTATCTCATATAAATGTCAGCAACATCGGTTTCCTTGTGAGTAACCTTCATATGAATAAAATGGGAAGCTTTAGTAAGCTTGTCCACCACCATCATGATTGCATCATGTTGCTTTCTTGTTCTGGGGAATCCTATGATGAAATCCATTGTTACAAATTCCAATTTCCACTCACGAATGGGTAATGGTTGTAGAAAACCAGCTAGGTGTCTATGCTCAACCTTTACCTTTTGACACTCCAAGCATTTAGCAATAAAATCAGCAATCTCCCTCTTCATGCTTGGCCAATAATATTGTCTCTTGAGTGCTGAAATTGTTTTTTGATATCCTCGGTCTCCTGCATAAGGTACATTGTGCATTTATTTTAAAATTGCATTCCTCAATTCAAGAGAATTGGGCACATAAACTCTATTTTTGTACAAGAGAATTCCATCAATTCCCAATTCATAATCCTCAACTTTCTGTTGCATTTTACCTTACTGCAATTTTGTTTCCAATTTTGTAGCTTCATAAATTATTTCTTTAAGATCCGTCTGATACATGCCAATGGTTGTACCATGTAGATCATGCACTCTTCTACTGATTTCATCGACCACTTTGTTTTCTTTCCCCTTGATATGCTTTATATCAAAGTCATATTCACAAAGGAATTCTAACCATCTGTTTTTCCTAGCATTCAAAGTAGGTTGATCAAACAAATACTTAAAACCATTATGGTTTTCCCTTAGCTCAAACCTATTTCCAATGAGGTAGTGCCTCAACTTCTTCAAAATGTGCACTGTGTCTGCTAATTCCAAATCATGAGTGGCATAGAGTCTTTCATGCTCTTTCAATTTTCTGGACTAGAAACATATCACAAATTCGTCCTAACTAAGGACTCCACCAAGTCCTTCTTTGCACTCCTTTGTGAAAACCATGAAATATTTATCTAGATTTGCAATCTTCATAATTGAAGCACTGGTTAACAACTTCTTCAATTGCTAGAATATTTTTTCACATTCTTCTGTCCATTGAAAATTATTCCCTTTCCTTTGCAAGGAAGTTATGAGATGAGCTATTCTAAAAAACCTTGCAATGAACCTTTTGTAGTAGCCCGCTAGACCCATGAAGGATCTAATTTTTGTCACATTCTTAGGTATTTTCCACCCTTGAATGGCCTCAATCTTTTTAGGGTCCATTGTTACCCCTTCTTCAGATATGATATGCCCTAAATAGTGAATTATGTTTTGATAAAATGAGGACTTGCTCATTTTGTCATACAAATGATGTTATCTTAGCACTTGAAACACCATCCTCAAATGATGCTTATGATATTCTTCCAACTTCTAATATACAAGGATTTAATACATAAAAACAATGACAAAATTTTCTAAATATTCCCAGAAAACTCCATTCATTAAGCACATAAAAATAGTTGTTGCATTTGATAACCCAAATGGCACCACTATGAACTCATAATGACCATACCTTATCCTGAAGGCAGTCTTGCTGATGTCTTCCTCTTTAATCCTTAGTTGATGGTATCCTGACTTGAGATCTATCTTTGAGAATATCTTTTCATCCTTCAACTGATCAAAGAGATCATCGATCCTTGGCAAAGGATACTTGTTCTTTATAGTCACCTTGTTCAATTGTCTGAAATTTATGCACAATCTCAATGTCCCATCTTTCTTCTTCATGAACAAGACCGAGGCACCCCAATGTGACACAGTTGGGTGTATATACCCCTTATTTATATGCTCTTCTAGTTGCATATGCAACTCCTTCGGCTCTGGTGTACTCATTATGTAAAGAATCTTTAATACTGGATCTTCTTCAGGCATTAAATTCATAGAGAAATTAATATCTCTCTTTGGAGGTAGTCCTGGTACCTCCTCGAACACATCCTCAAAATCTTCTAGAACTGCATGATCCTCCATATTTGGCACCTTATCCTTAGATGCTTCCTCCATATGGGCTGCAAATATTTTACATCCTTTCCTAAAAAACTTTTTTAGTTGTATTGTTGAGATTTCCTAGATAGTAACTTCCCTAGGAATTCCCTGCATCTTCCTTAGGTTCCCTTCCTCATCCAAAAAAGTGAATTCCTTGTTATGGTAGTATAGTATGGAATGGTGTTGGTCCAACCAATCCATACCAATTAGGCAATCATATGATCCCAAAGGAAGAATATTCAAATATTCCCTAGTGTTGATTCCATTCATGTCCATAATACATGACTTAACAATCTCATTAATTTTTCTTTTGGCTCTGGTATCAATATGCACCAACCAAGATTTCCCATTCTTGTTTCTTGGAAAATGAAAACTTTCCACCATATTAGGATCTATATAAGTATGATTAGCTCTCAAATCAATTAAAATAGTAATGGTTCGGTTGTGGATCATACCTTCCACTTCAATCATATGTGATTGATACTCTTCTTTATTGTTGTGCAGGGCTACATAGATCCTGGGTACACTTTTTCCCATGTCCTCCACCATTTCATCTCACTATAAATTGTGAACAACTCTCATGTTGTCACTTTTGTCAGGACAATCTCTAGACATATGATCTCCTCTACAATGCCAACATTGAATAGGTGGCTTCCTTGGCCTTTGACCACATGTCTCAATCATTTTGGGTTCTCTAGAAGTTGGTTGTCCCTGAGGATTATTTATGAAGAATCGTAGCTTAGTTCCCTTCTTCCTCTGATCCATCTTGAATTTATTATTGTCTTCTTTGGCAGAGGGGTTGACCGAAGGTTCAACGCTTCAACAACGCACCAAAAAAACCCTAACTACCATCCCTTTTGAAAACACCTACAAAGAATATGAAGTCTCGCCCGAGGTAGAGGCAAAGGGGGGTTGCAGGACTCAGGTGTCTACAACCAATCTGGGGGACAGATATGTGATTACAACACTTCGTAGAGCACTTGGAAAACAATATGCATTAGTTCATGAGTCTCATTCACATCGCAGATTAAACCCTTATTACAGATCGACGCAGTAACAATAAATATCAAGCACTTTCATTCACTTAGCACATAGCATTACCTCAGATCTAGCACTCATTTATCTTTAATAAGATTAAGAAATAAGAAACAACATCATATGCATTCATCATACATTATAACAACAACACTAAGTAGATAAAAAACATAATTCACATTGCACAAATCACATCAAGACATATGATATACGTTGTTCACCCCAGTGTGGCGATAGGTCCACCAACTTCTTCTTATTATTTATTAGTATTCAATATTATTACATTCATATGCTCCTGTGCATAAAGCCATAGATCCAAACCCCACAGAGGATAGGAAATATACTCGTTGCGCATGAGATCCTCCTTCCCAAAATTAGTTCTAGGCATAGAGCCAACTCCTTAGTAGTACAGAGCCTTACTTTACACAATTTGTTTCACAAAGAAACTTACAACCTCTTGCACACTTACAACAAATTGTGCACATAGCCAACTAATACTTCTTACATCACTTAGATACTTATTTATACATTTACAAACAGGCCTAATCATAGGTGAACCCATGGGATGACATCCCATAACCTATTACATAAACCCTAGTAAACCCTTTGTTGCGTACACAAGCTAGAAAAACAAGTGAGATCCTGCAATCTCAGCTCCACTTGGCACTCCATCTTTGAACTGCCTGTCAAAGTCCCAAAAATGGTCAAACACGACCAAATTTTCCTCAAAACTTGGTCAAGGGCCAACAGGCCCCCAACACTCACTTGTGACTCGTTCTGACTCACTTAGATCTGGGCGATGCTGAATCAAAGGCCTTCAGCTTATCTCGAGTTGCCTCAACTTTTTTCTTCGCCAGAAACTCCTGCTCGGTGAATGCCTGAATAATTTTCTCTGTAACAGGCCCTTCCAAGCGTTATTCCACTGTCATAACCACTTGGTCTAGTTACTTTCCTTTTCCTTCAATCTCTTAAAAAATTGTGCAGGCTTCATCCTGCACCGAATGTAGTCTCTTTGTAACTTCCATGAATCTTCTCTGGATGGCAATAATCTGCTACTAGACTATGCATTGCTTCTGTGATCTCTTCTTTCTCTTGACTGTAGTGAGTAGCTTCATCTATGCCTGCATGGTGGATTCTTTTTGTTGCACCTCTTGGAGCTACGATTCCAGTTTCCTTAGATCTAGATATTTGGCAAGGAGTTCATATCTTTGCGCACTTTGATCACTCAACTATTTACATTCTAAGGTGAGGGTTCTGATCCTTCCAACTGCGCTCTTGGTGGCTTCCTCCCTCTGATCACACACTTCTTGTGGAGTGCTCAGCACTACTTGGATCTCTAACTCCGTTATCCTTGCTTGAAGCTACTAAATGGCCTCAAAGATCTTCCCCACTTGAATATCAGTTGCTTTTTGTTCCTCCTGTGCCAAACCTGACAGAGAGCGAAGTGCTTTAGTCAGCTCCTCTTTGACCACAGTCTTCTCTGGGAGCAATTGGTCTTTTTATTTATGTATCTTTGCTTTGTCCTCTTCGAATATCACCTAAATTTCATCTTTCTCCTTCTCGTAGGTGGTTATGCAAGACTACGCAACTCGAATTTTCTCTAATACCTCCTCCTTTTATTTCTTCAAGGCTTTTGTATCCTTCTCCATCTCTTCATGGAATTGATGAAGTTGATTCTCTATTGCATCTACTAGTCCTTTTAATTGGGTGGGCTCATCCCCCAATTCTGCAATGCTCAACGGAGAAGGTGCAGTAGGTACTACACAACTCGAATAAATGGCTTGTTGTATTTCCTTCAGTTCCTTATCGATTCTTTATTACATCATTTCTTTCTTTGCTCCATATCACTGCAAGATATCCTCTAAAGAATCCTCCATGGCTGATATGATTATATTGACATCTTCCTCTATGAGTGTGGCCTTCATATTGGGCTTATTTGGCATACATCTTCTTTCTTTCTGAAGGTTTATTTGGAGAAGCCTTCCTTTTTTGCGAAGTCTCTGCTCCAATAGGGGGATTCTAAGGTTTTGTAGCTTCACCTTATTCTGTCATGTCTCTATCATTCCCTCCTCCTTTTCCATTTCCTTGGTCTCCTCCTCCTCCTTCTGGTCAGACCGATTCATATTCTACAGAGGCGATGTCCTCCTCATCAATTTCTATATGCTAGACTTCTACCTTTTTCTTCTTTTTCTTCACACTACTCTGTCTGATATGATCAACCTGGGTGACTAAGGGGCTTCCTATGATGTCCACATCGGAGTGCTTTGTATCTTCAACCATTACAAGGAACTCTATCGACCATTATTTCATGATCTCCTCCATGTCTTCATCGATCAGCTTATAATAGGACTGTAACTCCTCCTTGATCTTATCCCTACGTGCAGTGATATATATAAAGTGTCGATCTGTGTGAAACTTCACTAAAGGTATGTACTAGTGAAATGTGTTCAGTTTCATGCATGGAAATGCCTCAATATCACGCTTCAATTGTTGGTAGTAGGCATGGAACACAATGTTCAAATGCCACTGCTTCGACATGTAATTCGTATACCAAAAGGTGGAGAACCTTGCGGCCAATGGCTCTGATGGCTCAACTTTTGGAAATGTCTCTCCTTCTAGCATCTACCAAGAGACAAATACGATCAATACAAGTAACCAACTGAAATGGAATTCATACCCCTAATCTTGCACTTTGTGACAGTATTTATTAATCTCGTTGATGAGTTAAGTCGCCCAGTTCATTTCCATCCCCTCAACACACTTCCCAGTGAGGTTCACTATGAATCCAGTGGCCTGTGTCAAACGGTTCTTTCTGATGAGATTTCCAGCTATAATTTGTAAAGAGAGGCGCACTGTGCCATCTTGGATAGAGGTTACCTTGTAGCCTCACTTTCCCTTTTCTACATCGTCATAATCCTCCTTTAAGCATTGTGTCAGGGAGCGACATGAAGTCTTCCCTAGGTAGAACTGCTGAGGGTCCAGTCCCTACATGCTCAGTCCTGTAATCAAGTGGATCATCGATGGATCCATAGTAATGTGTGTGTTGAGCCACAAATATCCTCCATGATAGAATGATAAGAGGAGTTTAACGCAGACGTTAACCTCCTGATGTCGGCCAAAGTGAGGGATATTCATTACATTTAATATTGTGGACTACGCCATCTCCTTAATCCATGACTAGGAGACTATGCATGGCTTCTTCCTATTCATCTTCATCAAATACCTATGGGGAGCGATCATGGCATAGTTCTTTTTTTCTACAAGATTAAATTCGTTGTTCTTCAGAGCTGGGATTTGTCCCATATGGGTTCCAACTATGCGTATCCCCTTCGTGATGTATGTAGTGATCAACGTGTACTCAAAATCACATGGAATGTTTTCATGGTTAATCATGCTAGCCAAAGGCGGTATATAATATAACAAGACTGATGGGATCTACTTCACGTTAGCTAGATCATCCTGATGCTTACTTCACTTATCAATCGCGGGCTTAGCATGGCTAGAATGACTTCCAGTCGAAGGGGATGCTTGCAGTCCCCCATTCAATGACACTTTTATTCCTACATAAATCTTCCTATCAGCCATTATCTTCATAAGTATCTCCTCAACAGATATCTCTAACGTGCTAGGTTCACCCAACATTCACTCTTGTAAAGAAATATATCGGGTAGGTGAATGGATAAGCAAGGTAATCAAAGCGATGGCGAGGCCTAGAAATAACAACACAATATACAATCTATTCTCTGTTAGCTTGGATAATCATAGGTGGAAAAACATGGTCCCGACACACCATCCAATGGGTTAAATGAGAAAGCATTGTAATAGATTCTTCCAACAGATAGAAATGCCTCAATTAATGTGAATCTGTCCGTTAGGTCATGGTATCAATGGTTCATTCACTCATAACTTCATTTTCTAGTCGTTCGACGGTGTCATTCTAATGGTAGGGGTGCCTCCAATGGTCATATAGATTCACTGTGGCGAAGTACCATTCTGCATGGTTATGTTGTTTCGATGAGGTTTAGATCCTGCAAACCTACCACCTGCGAAGTCCTCCTTTTATTCTCTGTAGCTACCTGCAACTTATCTTTCTTCTTATTGAGCTTCCTTGCCTTCTTTCCTATGATTGGAGCTTCTCTAACAATTTTTTGAATCCTCTTCCCAGTTGTATTCTTATTCTCTCCTGGTGAAAGGACTTCGCACTATTGATGTTCTCTTACATATTCTAAGGTTAATGTCCCTTATCTTACTATTTTCAGGGTGGCTACACTTATTTCTTGCACAGATAGGTTCTTCAAGCCTTTCTACATTCTTTCAACTTCGACATCTAATTCTCTTGCCCTCTAATGCTTTGACTTATCCTCTTGTTCTTTTATTAGTCACTATTCTTTTCTAGTTATGAAGTCCCTTAGTTCTTTCTTTTTCTGTAATGTAGCTTCCTCCTCTGCTTTTCTTCTAATATGATCCTTATCAATCCAAGTCTTTCCTAACAAAAGTGAAAAAGGGGCATTGTTCTTAACAAATTTAATGACTTCAAATTCTTCTTCAGTCAATGTTTTATAAGAAATCATAGGTATATTAGTAACTCTTCCACATAGGGTTATCACATTTCCTTTAACCAATCCTATCCTTCCCAATGAAGGTACCATAGTAGGCTTTCCCAAAATTTCCCAAGTTCTTTCTAGCATAATATTCACATGTGTTTCTTCATCCAATACATAGTATATGTCGAAGTATTCTATTCTTGTAACTATGTGTTGTTTTTCTTTCAGGATCTCTGGTAAATTGATGTCTCTGTGATCACCCATTAATTCTTTTAACTATACTAACATATTCTATGACTCTGTTGGCACCAAGCCGAAGTGGAAAGAAGGACGATCATGGGAAAGAAAGCGTGCATGAAAATAAAGTGACAACTAGCAAAAGATCAGCATGCGCAAATGCAAGAAAGTGTGCACAGCGGGAAGCGACTGTTGGAGAAAGAACAACATGCACAAATGCAAGAAAGCGTGCACAGCGGGAAGCGACTGTTGGAGAAAGAACAACATGCGCATGGTATAAAAACCTAATGAAAGAAGGGTTAGGGTTTTGGTAATATTCTGTAATTGGATAAAGAGCCTAAAATGTATAAATATAGATATGAAAGTGTCATATGGGTGGTGTTGTTTTGTTGTTTTTTGGGGTGGTAGCTATTGTAGTTATCGTTGTTGATTTTATGTTAGTTCTTATGAAGATTGTGATTGTTATTGAGTGATTTTTCTGAGTATTTCTGTTAGCAATACTTGAGGGGTTTGAATTGTATGAACTGAGTTTTGTAAGCTATTGAGAAGGAAAGATATGAGGGAAGGTAGATCTGAGGATTAGACCACAGGTTGGAGAGCCTGGTGTGATCTAGTTCGCCTCACATAGATCTTACCCACTTTTGCGAATAACTATAAGTGTGTGGTGTATGGAGATCAAGAACTACTATAATACAAGAGCCAAGAGCCAAATCTTCATGGGCATAGCTCGAGAGGGGTGAACCATGGTAACTTCTGTGTAATATGTTGAATGTTTGCATGGCTTTAACTTCTTTCAAGAAATATATGACTACGATTGATGAATAACCAACCACATTATTACAATCTGTTTATATTTTGAGTTATATGCATGTGATTCCTGGAAACAAGTAGATTACAATAACAGTTCGCAGAACAAGGACTTAATCAAGAAACCCTTTATCTCCTATTATGTCCTAGGCTGTAAACACCTGAGTCTTACAGTCAACTATCCTTAGCTATCTCAAGTGAAATTGCACAGTGCCTTCCATGCACTGTGTTTCCTTCTAGTTTACCCAAGGAGCCGATAGTTAGAGACTTTTGTTGGAACCTTGAATGACATGAACCCTGGGTCAATAATTTAGATAACCTGAGAGGGGAGTTGATTAAAACCAAAAAATGGTTTTGTTTTCGTATTAAGAGGAACAATATAGGACTGAGTAGATGAGATAGAGTGGACAAGAACCATCAAAGAAGAAATGAGACATTATAATGGAATGTGGAGACCTTGGAACCCCACGAGAGAATAAATCGAGGGTTGGTTGCGAACTAAAGAGCTAGAGTTTGCACACAAAGACAGTAAAAACCCTAGAATCACACCATGCAGATACCTATATAAATACATGTTTACGGATTTACACAAAATCCTTTTCTGTGATTTTTCGCATATACTACAGGAGTGGATCTTAAGGTTAATGGATAACCACCTGATGAACTGGATTCGACAGCTATATTGGACTCTAGTACAGATTCAGCAGCTGCAACAGGTGAAGAGAAAATTCACCTAGGAAATAGACTTTTGGCTTGACATTATTGTGGCAGGATTCATCAGAGAGTTTGCGGTAGACACAGTGAAGTCATACAGTGCCACCAAGCAAGAATTTATATGAGTACCCAGAGGAAGGTACATTCAATCCCTGTATACTTCTATCAAGATATTTTTATATAACAAAGGTCTAATGAAAATGGAACCAGATAGTTAAGCATTGATAGAAAGAGGAGGAATGGAAGGAGGGAAAGATAAAGAGAAGAAGGAGGAGGATCCCTTGGACCTGATCTCGATGGATGATTACCAACTCAAGTGGATCTTGGCATCATCAAGAATGACACGTAGTGGAGCACCCTACTAATACAAGATAAAACCAAGAAGAGATCTGTAGCCGAAAGGGAGGGCTTGGCAAGCGATGAGGAAGAGGTAGAGGATCTCCAGGCTATGGAGAATATTGAGGAAATCCTGCGCACCACCTATGAGAGGAAAACAAGAGACCCCAGAACAGAAGGAGAAGACAACCATCCCTTTCATATCAATGTCAGTGTGGAACCCACAAACCCATGTGCAACCAATACACCACAGAGAACACCAATGTTTAGGCAACCAAAGTTCGAAGGAATTCTGACAACAAGAAGCACATCTACACAAGGAGTGACAAATGGAGGATCCAGTTCAGGTAAATCCACACCACACGGAGGAGGCATTAGCTCAGTACTCAGAATGGCAGGACATGACCCTACTATCAAATTACCATAATTTTGAGGAGAACCAACAAAATACCCTAGGAAGCATCTATTCATTTGCGCTAAGATCTCAGAAGCAAATAAGATCATTGATGACAACACCAAACTCATGCATCTAGCGATCATGCTAAGAGACCATGAACTAGATTGGTACATGAGTCTAGACACAACCAATGCTCTTGGGACAACAAGGACACTGGACAACATTAAGAAACTACTAATTAATGAGTTCCATAAGCCGAGCTCAGAGGATCAGTATATGAACAAGATGATTGAGATAAGATAGAAACCAGGAGAATCAGTATGGGATATTGATCAAAGATTCAAGTGATTAAAAGGGAAGTTAAAATATCTTATGACTGAGATGCAACATCGGCACCTATTTGTCAACTAACTACTCCCACACTTAAAATATCCACTATGACAACATAAGTTTCAGACACGAGCAAAGGCTCTGTAGGCAGCCTTACAATTGGAAGAGAACTAGTACCAGCAGACAGACCCGGATATTGAAGAACTGAAAGAGGATCTGAAGAACTTAACATTCCAGTTGAACCAGAATAAGAACAAGGAATAACAAGAATCCATTTGGTGTACCACATGCAGGACAAAAGGACACCACAAAAACAAATGTCTGACATTCGCGCAGTATATGGAAATAGGCATGCCAAACCCATGGCCACAGGGGGGATTATGGTGTGAAATATGCAAGAAACTGGGTCATGACCTGTACCATTGAATGATGATGCAGAAATACTAAACAGTCCTAATGAAATCATATTGCACATTTTGCAAGTCAGTTTTCCACAACGACAAAGACTGTCAAACTATGGATCTGATGCGGGAAATAACCTCAGACGCATATAGGATATAGGAAGAAATGATGATTGGGTAGGCATCACCACAGTTCACTCAAGCCCCTACACCATACAACACTATGTAGAAATAGTATAATACTGCACAACAACCTTACAATAATGCGCAGTTGCAGTACAACCCAACACAACCCCAGTACAATATTGCATAGTATAATAAGGGACCACAATATAACGTGCCACGAGGTGATCACACATCCTATAGAGGAGAAGGACGAGCCAGAGGAGGTTTCAGACGTGGAAGAGGACCAGTCACATGTCATAATTTCCATCAACCAGGACATTATGCACGGGAATTCCACTGCCACCAGTGACCTATATGTATTGTTTTACTTCAGACCATGATACAGATGAATGTCTGACACTACTCATAAATATCCAAGAAAAAAGGAACCAAAATAACTAGAATGTTCAGTGGATTTCAGCCGAAGTGAGGGATTATGGATGAAACATTAACATAGTCACTCGAGGAGGAAAGAGAACAGGAAATGACACAACTCAAAAGGACCCAGCACAGACCCAATGGGTAAAGAAGAACCTCGACCCCAAGAAGCAGTTCGATGTGCAAAAGGAAAAGGAGATCTTTACAGAAGCCCAACAAGAATTCCAGAAGGAGGATATAGCATTGACTACGCAACAGAACAAGGAAGCCCCATAATATGACATGCCGCCATCACTGGACCATACCAACAAAACACAACCTAAAGAACAAGTAACTACTATCAAAGACTTTTTACAATCATGGATCAAAATGTTAAGTGATCCTTTATCTATCAAAGTATTGAAAATAATCCTAGAGAAATGTAGCAATGAGATGGAACAGAAGCCAGAATTGAAAATTTTCAACCACCTACACACAAGAAGAAGAACGAGGAGAGAATTTAGAATCAATGCTAATATTGGGGATTTCAACATGGGAGATATTATGCTAGATCTAATATTCGAAGTAAACATACTACCAAAAACTACATGGAAATGCATGGGAGAACCTACACTGGGATACTCAATTGTTCAATTAAAACTAGCTAATCAACAAAGAGTCCTACCAATAGGTAGACTGAAAGGAGTAACCGTAGATCTGGATGGGGTGCGCACCAAGGCAAACTTCAAAGTCATTGAAATAGTAGACGATACAACAACTTACCCAATGCTACTTGGTATGGATTCGGCATTCGACAACCAAGCCATAGTTAACTCGAAAACAAGAAAAATGACATTTGATTCAGGAGACTACAGGGTTATAGCCCCACTCAACCCATCAGAAGGCAAGAGGTTCATAGAACCCACTTTCCTGGATCTAGATGAAATCGGCCAGTTGTACAGAACAATTGCGCGATGCAGACTATATAAACCCAACTGCAGACGAGATACTCAGTTGGTGGAGCATTACTTCATGCACAACAGACTCAGACACTGGGTTAGAAAACTGGCAGCAAAGACTACACAAAGTATCCACAAGAATATGTGCAAGAATAGACTGCACAGTAAGATGGCTTGCCGCAGAAATTAGAGAACCACCCATTTTTCATGAACTAAATGATTTGGAAACTTTCTTGACACAATACAAAGATGATGTCTTAGAGAACCAGAGACTATTAGAACTAGATTTGGCACTAAATGCTACACCCGCAAGATGGTGGGGTGTGCACAGAGAGACTATCACAGATTAGTACCAATGCAAACAATTACTGCGCATAAGGTTCGGCGTGGAACATATATGGAACAATCGACGAAAATATGATGGACTAGGAATGCCAATAGAACACTTGGAGGTGTGTTGGACACTATGGAAAATTATGCCACAAGAATAATGGTCTCACCATTTCAGTCATACGTTAGAAGGCATACCAATGAATTGGCATATAAACCAGGAAATGCGAAAAGGAACCAACACATGGACGACACTCCAACACAAATTTACAGTCACTTTATCATTCGAGAATGAGAACCCCAACATAGACACATCCCTGAAATGGATCAGAGATGTCATATTCATTACAGAATCAGAAGTGGAAGTTGTCATAAAGCTACAGCAGCGGAAGAAGGAGACAGTTAAGGAACTAATTTCATACTACCAGGTACAGGAAGAAGCACTAGATGAATATGATCTACATGATATTCAGATCGAAGAAGTTGAAGGTGAGAGAGAGGTGGAAGTGTTATAACCCTAAATTTCACCACACATGCTTACCTAGCATCAGGCCAACTCATATCCCTTCATTTCCAAAACATCTGCTGAACAACCTCTTTGAAAATCCTCTTGGGTCAAGGCCCATGTGCCCTAACCCATTGATGGACGTGTGTGCACGCTGGCAGGCCCACTACAGCCCGCATGTACCTAAAAAAACACAAAAATAGGAAATTTTTCGACGGAACAAAAAGATATGGGTCAGTTAATTGAAACTCCCGGCCATGCATGGCCGAGAGTTCATCCAAAACCCTAGCTCCTTCTAGCCTATAAAAGAAGGGGTAGGGGTACCATTTGGAGGAGGAAGAATATAGCAAAGAAACTCTACCCATTTGTCGAATCCATTGTCCCAACCCTTTAGCCTTTCCTCAAGCCAAAGGAGAATTAACGCAAAGCAGTTGGAGGACAAAAGAAGAGGAGGAGCCCAGGATTAGTAATATGGAGCGGTGGTCGGTCTCGACTTTAATTGTAAGTTGATTCATTTTTCAAATAATAAAAGAATACTTTTCCTGTCCCAATGCATGAGTTATACATGGTTTTTTTAATTTATGCTTAATTTATAACCCTCAAGTATAAAAGTATCATTTATATGTAATTGTTTGTATTGATTGCAAGTTATCTTTGGAAGGAGCAGTGCAAGCAAGTGGTCAAGAGCGCAACAGAGGATCTACACCAAACATCAGTAACAAGGTTAGTAGTTCCTTTCCATGTATGTATCGTGAAAGAGGGGTTTAAGTTTTGGGTGGAAGGTTAAAAGGTAATTTCTTTACGGTCAAAATCTGCATGCAAGTATGACCCTAGTTTTCTAGTCCGTAGGGTATTTTTCCCAACAACAGAGTTGGCAACCATACTGGGGAAGATACTCTTTAGGGTTTTCTGGATTTAGTTGAGGTTTTTGGGTAGTTTAAAGGATTAGATTTTCTATTTCTTTGCCTATCTATTTTCTATTAGGTCTGAGCTAGCAGGGAGCCTGGTTCTTTATACCAGTTTTTCCTTGACTATTGCTTGATGGTAATTATCGAGACACAAAGAGCTACACATAGCCTGCAGAAGGCCTGCATGCGTGTACCCGTGCCCTAACCTCTTATAGCCCGCGTGCGAACGCTAGCTGTAGAGGTTTCAGTAGTGTGTAGGAGTTCAAATAACTTTAAGAGGCAATCCTCCTCTTCCCTGTCATAATTATACATTCTCAGGGGGTTTTCTGGAGTCCTGTTTGAGTCTTGCTAGTTCACGGTCCTATATCAGTTTGTCTTTTTGTGTCTGGTTATTCCTTGCAATTATTTTTTCTTTTCTGTTAGAAAAAGAATCCAAGCCTTCAAGGGACCTTGGTTTTCAATACCAGAGGCCTCTTCCTGGTCTGGACTACGTGTTTTTGTCTTTGTCTTAGAATTTATACATACACTTGGCCTGTACAAGGTCAGCCCGTGTGTACACACAGCCTGTTTCAGCTCAGCACGCGTTCTCACATGTGTTGTTATAGTGATACAAGCGTGCTTGACAGGCTACTTTTTGGTCAAGGTGGGGTAGTCATCCCCTCATTTGATGAGAAGTATTCCTCTCAGGTGTTGGAGTTTAGGGTTAAACAGTTAGTAGGGTAGGTCATCTTAGCCTTAGCCTGCTTTTTCTCAGTTTATAGTTGAACAGAAAATAAAAAGAAAAAATATATATTTTTTTATGGTTTTTATACAAGCGTAAGAGTCTTTATTTTCTTTATAGCATTGTGAGTCTTTGCTGTGATTCTTTTTGATCTGCTCTTTAAGCCAGAATTTGTCTTTCTTGGTTTTGTGTGTGTCGGCATTTTCCCTTTGTTGCTTTATTTAACACTTAAATAAAATAAAATAAATCTCTCTTTTTCATTTTCTTCTTTGTTGAAAGAGTGTATTTCTGCATCATTAGCTAGGGAGAGGTCCTTTTGTTCATAAGTTTTTGCAGTGCATTTAGAGAATAAGTAGCTCATAGTCGAGCGAAATTCCTTTATGTTTGTTGCATAAAATCTTAGAAAAATTGAAAAGAAAAAGAATTATTTCTTTGTGAAAAGTTAATGAAAATTTTGCATTTAGTAAAAGTCTTTTGTTTCCAGCATTTTTTCATTCATTTTTTCTTTCATATTTACACATCATCAGTTTCACCTTCATACCCCGTGACGTAGGGTTCACAAACTAGTTTAGGACTAGGTCTTTGGATTAGATTGGAGAGGAAACTCTCCAAGGCCATTCAAAACCAAACATTGGAGTCTGTGATAGGTAGTGTAGAATTCCAGTTTCATGGAAGTTATCTGGAACCCCCCTTTAACACAGGGGATAAACACGAGGTCGCGTGTGGAAAGGTAGTGGAGATAACCCCTCCAAGGTCGGACCAATCATAGTGGAGAACACATATCGAGGGCTTGTTTTGGGATTCCATCGTTTGCATATGCCACTAGGCTTCGTGGGTCTCGAATCCATTCGAGGTCCTCAGTTGTCTTCTGGACCATTTTCTCTTGATACCCTTGACAGGTTTCGGGCTTGATACTCTGCTCATTGTGGTCTACCCGACTTTCGATTGTACCCGCCTGGTGACTGTTCGCGTGCTGGCAACCTAGTTGCCAATCTTTTTAGGGATATACATAGGTGACTGCGAGGGTATACCGCGGTACCTAGGAAGGACATCGGGCCATGCTTTTCAGAGTATACCTGGAGGGTGCTTCCGTATTTGAGTTTCACTTGCACCAGTAAGTTTCTCTAGTGTTGGTTGTTGTAACTATTCTTAAAAATAGTTAGTGATTGCTTGTCTTATCTCTTAGGGGCTTCTTTTTTAGTGTGTGTTACTATTTGAACGTGTAGAATACCTTAGCATGTCTTGGATCTTCTCACACAGTGGAGGATCCCGAGCTCCACTGGTCACGAAGGCTTTTGGGCCTGCCGCTGGTTATACTAGAGCCACCCCCGCCACCATTGAGGCGGAAGCTAGACCAACAAGGGTCTTTCGAAGAAACCAGGTTACAAACCATTGTGCCCGAACAACTCCCGGAGGAATCAACTGCTAACCTTGGTTCAGTTGAAACCCCAACCACTGATACTTGGCCACCAGTTATCATACCAATCCTATTTTACGAAAGCCTGTCAGTGCCTCACCCAGCTATGGAAACAAACACTGTTACTTCCTCTGGGAATTCTTCCATTCCCACCATCGTTGCTACCACAGGAGAAGCATCTCCTAACTTGTCGTCGTCAGTCCGAGCCACCATGTTCTCGGCCGCAACTATGTCGCACAGTGGACTGATACCATCTATCGTGGCGGCCACAACTCCCTTCCCACCTAGTGTGAAAGGCCCTCCGTTTTCATACGGTATGCCTAGTTCAGGTACAAGTCCTGCACTCACTTACTCCACTTTACAGACTTTGGGTCTGGGGGCAGGGAGCTCTAATGCTCCTCTGCAAGGTCAAATTGGGGGCATTCCTATCCCTTTTAACACATTTCCTTACGATGGAGGTCATATCTCTCCTTCATCCCCTTCGCTTGGTGGTCTGCATTAGCAGTCCACCGGTCAGCCTACACACACTAGTTCATTTGGAGCCGGGAGTCAAGGAACACCTGTGCAAACTATGTCGGTAGGTTCATCACCATTTGTTTGGAAGGGGACGTTTGGTAACAACACTTTTTCATCCAGCGCTTTCCCATCTGGGGGCACTCCCATTTTTGGACAGTCTACTCCGGCGCAGGGTACTATTCCTGCGCCGGGGGCACACATAGCAGGACCTTGGAACTCAGGACAAGGATCTGTTCCCTCCTATGGAATGTCATTCTGGGGTAATTCTTTCCATAGTCAATGGAACCCTGGACAGACTACTATGCCTCTCCCATCCGGACCGGCATGGGGTAATCCTTCCCAAAGTCT
>CBVK0100228872.1:0-23912 GCA_900067695.1 Picea abies | reverse complement strand
CTTACCCAAACGGGGCCCACGTGACTTTTGGCGCTTCATCTCCTAGGGTTAGGTTTTTGGATGTCTAGCGTTTTGGGCATTCCTGTTTATTGTATAAAGGCCTTCAGAGCCTCATTGTAATGATCTTCTTGCGAATGAGCGCAGTTGTCACATCTCTTCTCAGAGATAAGCAACCACCATTCCAACAAGCTTGTTACTGCTGCATTTTATAGTTTCATCTTATTTCCTTATTGAATAGAAAACCAGTTTTACTATATCTTTGTTATTTTGTGTTAAGCACCTACTAATAATGTGTAGTCATTTCGTTCTTCTCATAAAATCTGGATCAACTTCTCTTAATATTTTTCGAGCACATAAACAAAATTCTAAAGAATGGCAAGCAATCAATTACCCTCTTAAGGTCCGATCAACCAATTCGATCTTAGTTGAGGTTAATCATCATCATCAACATCATTCACTCTCTCCATACATACTTATGTAAAACTTATGTAACATTTTTTCAAATTAAAATATAATTACAAATAAAATATTTCAATATTTAAATGATATTTAGTTTTTATGAATACACCAAAAATTTGTATCTAATACATTAATTTAAAATCTAATCAAACAAAATTTACATTAATTTAAAATCTAATCAAACAAAATTAATAGGAAATAGTTTCTTCCGTAATGAGTACAACCATGATTGTGATAAATAGTTTATTATAAGAAAATTTCCTATACTTAATCTCTATCATCTATTTGTCATAGAGTTTATTATAAGAAAATTTCTTCAACTTAATATAATATATCATACATTTGTCATAGCTCCTTAAACGTTACAACAATCATTTAGTTACCAAGCTTCGAGCCTCAATTGACCTTTCAAAATTTAGGGGAGAGAGTCTCTTTCAACGTGCTTTTATAATTTGGGGAGTTCCATGTTTCTTACTCTTTCTGCTCAAATAATGAGCTTTAGGGAACTCACTAAGGTTTGTGTTGGGTTTTGCATTATGTATTTTATGAATATAAAAATTACATTTGAAAATAAGAAAATGGGCTAGAATCCTATATCTTTTGTTCCTCATTTCGTTGATGGAATGGTGAGTTGTCTTGCCTCCATGAAAAGAATAGAGTTGTTTAAATCATTAATCTTACCACGAAGGTATGAAATTTCTTCATTGTGGATGAATTACAGGCTTCATTGTGGATGAATTACAGGTTTGAGTAATCATTACTTCATGTGGACTCATATCTTAGTGATGAATCAAATCATAGAGTAAATTGGTGAAATTTATTTATAGTGGATGAATTACAAGTTTGAGTAATCATTACTTCATGTGGACTGATATTTTAGTTATTTTAGTGATGAATCAAATCATGGAATAAATTGGAGAGTGTAGATAGATTTTGTTGGACCATGAAATCTAACTACACAACATGGATTTCATGTTTTAATCTTTTAATGATTGGTGTCAATGAACTTTTAGTGGTGAAAAAAATCTATAGAATAATGATCAATATAAAATTTGAAATTGCTTTTATAATGTATAATACCATTTTTAAAAATGATATGAAAAACATATCACAAAATATGAAACTTCATATAATATTTTTGTTCTGAGATTTTTGCAACTAGTGTTATGATAAGATAGTTCTTTCAAATTCATCGCATCCATTTTTAATTCGAGACCAAACAAATGTGAATGGGGTCAACCACATTTATTGATTTAGAAGATCAAATTAAAAAATGATATAATAAATCCAAAATAACTATCTTATCATATAATATTATCTTATACTAAAAACATTATAATTTCCATAAACACCCATTACTCACAAAGCATGCCTTGAGTATATAAAATTTCAAACAAACTTGAGCTTGAACCTACACTAAAATATCACGGTTTCCATGACCATCCGTTATTCACAGCATGCCTTTATTCTATAAGCATCTAAATAAGGCTTTGAAGTTTTAAAGTTGAGCTTGAACCTATACTAAATTTAAAATATGATATATTTATTACAATCTAATCTCAAATTAATTTACTCATAGAGATCAATCATGAAGTGTGTACTTTCTACTATGACTTGACATTTAAAGTATTTATAAAAAAATTGTAAAACATAATATGTTTTTAAAAAAATTAATACTTAGATTTTTAGAGTGTGATTTTTTCATGATATACTTGTTTGGTTCCTTCATGGAATATTTTAATAATTAATTTACAATAATTAATTCGGTAATGACTCAGGTATTTTATAGTATGAATGTTTTAATAGGATATTTAATATTGCGAAAAATTTAACAGATTAGTGTGTAATCAATCTTAACCATCCATTTTTTTACTCTTATTTAAGATACATAATAACAAATCATGACTGATTTAGAGAAATCTGATATTTAAAAAAACACTTTCATTATAAAAGTTTTGTGTATTGCAAATGTTTCAAGTATCATTTTTATTAATAAAAGTTCACTTAGTCTCAATGCAATGCAGGTTAATACATTTTCATAGCATATGAGAAGACTATAAGAACCTAAATTTTATCATGGATTAGATTTTTATAATATTTTGAAAAAGAATTTAATTAATTTTCTATATTTTTATATTTATAAAAAATTCATTTACAATGTCAAAATGTCCATCACATTTAAAATTTAAATGAGCGTTTACAATTTTTGAAGGAAACAAAATGAGAGCATATTTATTTAAGGAATTATAGTGGTAAAGTATGTAGAATAATGAGAGTGTTATACAAAAACCACAATACTATGAATCAAAGGACAATTTGACAATGAAAGGGCAGGACGTTATAATATAATTAATAGTTAGTGTAAGAAAGATTTCACTCCTCACAAATATAAATTATTTTATATATTAAAACAACAAAATTCAAGACGAAGTGCCATGACAATCCCTAAATACCTTGCAATCCACTATCAAATCTCATTTTTAATGCTACTATTTCCTCAATAAGAAAACAAAAAACATTTTAGTTGTAATTGATGATATGAAATAGATATGACTATGAAGCTAAATTTAAAAAAGGAAATTAAAAAAATAAAAGAGACATGAAAGAATTGTTTGTTTTATTCACTTGATCAAAGATCTCGTTGTAAATTTACAATAATTTTACATAAAAATAATTTATACAATAATTTTATATAAAATAATTTATAATTCTACAATGGGTTTATATACAATTAATTTTTGAAAAAAAAAAATAATACTCTAAGATGTAGATAGCTCAAGCAAGTATTGAAAGTATGTAGCTAATTAATAATAAATGTAATTATAGATCTAGAAAGTGTGTTTGCAAAGGAGGAGTGTTCATAGTGATGCACTATGTTTCATGGGTTCACTCTTGTGTTTTGTATTAGTTCCTCTTAGTTTAGATTGAAAATGTCTCCTCTTTCCTCCTAAACATCGAAATATGTAACAAGGTGGAAATGGAGAGTAAGAAGTAACATTCCATGTGGACTGTTAAACTGCATCTAGAGGTGGAGCTAGCCAAATTGCTAAGAGTTGGATACCAAGAATGAATAGTTTTGTTTTGAACACGTACTCTATCCATATGTAAAGAAGTAACTAGGGAATCATATAGGCACCACCATGAGGAAGGTTGAAGAAGATGTCTGTGGCATATATTTTATATGGATTCATGGAATATCAATGGAAATAGAATTCCCATGTGACTAAACTCTAAATCACTATTCCCATGAATTTGTGATGTGGTGCAATAGACATATGAGGCTTTGTGGTGACCTATTGATTGTATGATAAACAAGAGTCTCCAATAGGAAGTTTGGTGGAACAATAAATTGAAATACTAAAGAATATACTATAAATAATAATGTGTCATGGTTTCCTCTCAGTTTAAGAATGAAACTACAAAGAGAAAAAATGTTGAAAGACATATATGTCCATGCTAAGTGTTGATTGACAAGAAGTTGTGGAACTATTGAGAGATTGGTGTTGTTGTTGAAGACTGAGTGGTTGATGTGAGGATCTACCTAGTGTCAATGTCCTATGGTTCTAAATTCTAAGGGAATGTGGAACCTTCGGTGAAAATTTTTTGTTAGGCCATAAGTGTTGTATATGTGGATAGAGTGTTGGCTCCATGTGAGAATGCTCAATCCAAAATGGTAATGCAACTATGAATGGTGGAATAAGTGTCTCTTTGGAATCATAGATTATAGTATTCTAGATATAAAGTAATATGCATAATATAAATATTTTGTCTAGAAGTGGTAGAAAAACAATGATATAACTAGAACAATACTAGAACAATACTAGAACAACACCAGAAATAGCACCTTGATTAATGATAGAAATGTTTACTTGCCTCTTCAAGGGGGAAACCTCCAATAGAGAAGCGCTCTATTACAATAATATCCAAGAAAAATCTTCTGATACCCTCTACTCTTATTTATACTAAATCTATCTATCCAAAAGAACAATCTAGAGGAAGATCCTTCTAGAAGCAGAAGCTTCTATTAGGTCTTCTTACAATTGACTTATTCCTCCTTATTGCTAGGCCTTATTAATATTGACCTTTATTACAAGAAAATATATTATTCTACCCACTTGTGGGGTTAGGTAGGTTAGGTCCCTATCATGCCCTCCCCCTTAAAATCAACCTTGTCCTCAAGGCTTGAGATGAGGAAATTGCTGCAGAATGGTAGTTGGCTCTCAGGTGGCATCTGTAGGAGTTGTATATTTCCACTAGATTAACACTTCCTTGATGGTGCGTTGACAAAGACGATGCTGATGTTGATCCAAAACTGATTGTGGATGCAACTAGATGAGTCCTTCTTCATCCAACTCGAGAAGGCCGGTTTGAGTTTGGCACTTAGTTGCAATCACCTTCTTGAAGAAGGAGACATGAAAAACAAGATGGATCTTAGAAGAACTAGGCAAATCTAACTGATAGGCCACCTATCCCACACGCTTGAGAACTGTCTAAGGACCATAAAATTTGGGCACTAGTTTCTGACAATGTTATACCTTGAGCGAAGTTTGCTTATAAGGTTGCAGTCAAAGAAATACGTGTTCTCCTCCAACAGATTGATGTTCCAAGCGATCTTGATCGAATTGTTGCTTCATGTGATTCTGAGCCATGGCCAAATTGCCTTTGAGGGTATGTAGAATATCTTCTCGAACTCTAAGTGTTTGGTCAACTGCTTGAACCTTCGAGACACCTGGAATGTAGGAGTAAATGGAAGGTGGATTTTGTCCATATACTACTTCAAAAGGAGACATGCAAGTAGTTGTATGGTAAGAAGTGTTGTACCACCATTCAACTAATGGTAACCATTGAGCCCATTGAGTTTTTCTTTTAGAGGAAAAACACCTCAAATAAGTCTCCAAACACTTGTTGACAACTTCAGTTTGACCATTAGTCTGGGGATGATAGGCAGTGTTGAGATGCAATTGGGTTCCTTGTAGCCTGAATAGTTCTTGCCAAAAATTGCTGGTGAAAGTGAGGTCTCGATCAAAAACAATAGAATGAGTCATGTCATGAAGCTTGAAGATAGGATCCATGAAAATCTAAGCCACATTGGATGCAATAAATGGATGTTGAAGAGAAGAGAAATGAGCATGCTTGGAAAGGAGATCAACTACCACAATGATGACTGACTTATTGCCTAATTTAGGTAATCCCATAGTAAAATCCATAGATATGTCCCTCCAAATAGAGGGTGGAATTGGAAGTGGTTGGAGTGTGTCAAGGGATTTGATTGTTTCTCCCTTGTTACATTGACAAACATCACATTATTCCAAAAAAAATTGAATGTGCTTTTTCATACCAGCCCATAAAAAAGAACGTTTGAGCCTGTCATAGGTTTTGGTAAACCCTGAGTGCCTAGTTGTGGGAATAGCATGAAGGTGAGAAAGCACCATGGATTTAATTTTTGAATGTTTACTTAAATACAAATGACCTTTGTAGCAAAGCTCATCATTGTGCCAAGAGTAACCTGGGGAAACTAGAGAATTGTCTTGCAATTGTTGGATTAGATGCAAAATTTTAGGATCTTGTAGCCATTCCTGGAAAACCTCTTAGAGCCAATTAGGTACAATGAAGGGTAGGGAGAACAAGGACCCTTCATCTTCATATTTTCAAGAAAGAGCATGAGAAACAACATTTTATTTTCCTTTCTTGTAAATGATCTCATAATCATATCCAAAGAGCTTAGTTAGCCATTTTTGTTTCTCTAGAGAGGAAGTTCATTGTTCCAGAAAATACTTGAGGCTTTGATGATCTATCTTAATTTGGAAGCATTTTCCTAAGAGATAAGGGTACCATAGATCCATTGTATGCAGAATAGGCAACATTTCCTTTTCATAGATTGATTGGCCCAAATGGCATTCTCAAAAAAAATTGTTGGTAAAGGCCAAAGGTATTCTCTCTTTCATAAGGACTACTCCAATTCCTCTCCCAGAGGCATCACATTCTAGGACAAAGGCCTTTGTGAAAACATGAAGGGCCAAGACTGGAGTAGTACACATAGCCACCTTCAATGCTTGAAAGGCCATATCAGTTGTGGGAGTCCAAGTGAAATAATTACTTTTAATTAGAGAAGTGATAGGTGCCACAATCTTGCCATCATTCTGAACAAACTTGTGATAAAAGATTGTTAAACCCATAAAACCATGCAATATTTTGATAGTATTGGGGTGAGGCCAATCCTGCATTGCTTTAATCTTCTTAGGATCCACCCGAACACCAGCTTTTCCAACAATATGAACCAAGTACTCAACTTTTGAGGTGCCAAAGGAACATTTAGAGTGTTTGAGAAAAAGTTGATGCTGATTTAGTAGATGAAGAACTTGATCCACATGGGCAAGATGGGATTGCCAAGTTTTACTATAGATGAGAATATCATCAAATAAAACTAAGACAAAATGATGGAGAAAAGAACAGAAGACATGATTCATGAGGCTTTGGAAGGTGGAGGGGGAATTACATAGGCCAAAGGGCATGACCAATAACTCATAGTGACCCTCATGAGTTTGAAAGGTAGTCTTGGGGATGTCATCGAATTGCATACATATCTAGTGGTAACCAGAACACAAATCAAGTTTAGTGAAATATTGAGCAACACTCAACTCATCCAAGAGATCATCAATGACAGGAATGGGAAACTTGTCCTTGATGGTGAGTTTATTGAGGACACAAAAGTCAAGACACATGCACCAAGTACCTTCTTTCTTATGTACCATGACCAGAAGAGAGGAATAAGGGTTGGTACTAGGGTGGATAACACCTGCTTGTAGCAATTCCTGCACTATTTTCTCAATTTCATTATTTTGGGAAAATGGTTGATGATAAGGGAGAACATTAGGAGGAAGAATTCTAGGAACAAGGGGTATGGAATGATCATGAACACCATGAGAAGGTGGAAGTCCTTGAGGAGTGGAAACAATTGTTTGGTGTTTGGAGAGAATAGCTTGGAGGTCAAGATGCACAAAGGGTGTCTCAACCATGTGAATAGAATGGAGTTGAGCAATAATACTGGAGTGGCCTTTCTTGAGGATCTTTTCAATGCGAGCGGAACTGATGATCTCATGAGAACCAACTGTGAGACCTTGAAAGTGATATATGTGTCCCTTCTATTGGATGCATGGTTAATTCCTTAAAATCCATAAGAATGGGACCCAAAGTGTGTAACCATTCAACACCTAGCACAGTGTCACAACCACCCATTTCAATGGAAAACATATGATATTTCAAGTGATAATGTCCAATTTGAAGATGTACATTTTCACAATGCCCACCACATTTCATGGACTCACCATTGTCTATCATGATTTGAAAATTATTGACAACACAAATATAGCAATTGGTTTTCTAGGCAATGCAACGATGAATAAAATTGTGGGTGCTACCACTGTCAACAAGGATGATGACCTTCCTATTATTAATACAACCAATGATATTGAGGGTTTGTGGAGCAGAGAAGCTAGTGAGTGCACGGAAGGAAATGAGTGGTTCAACTTTAGGTGGGTTAGCGGGATCCTAGGTAGCATCGGGAAGGGAGGGCTCTTAAAAAGTGGAACTATCACATCTTCATTGGGAACATCTTCATAAATGGCCATAAAATCTTTTTGTTCCTTACACTTGTACCCCAGAAAATATTTTTCATCACAATTATAGCAAAGACCCTTCATTTTGTGTTCACCCATTTCATCCCTAGTTAATGTCTGGACCTTGAGGGGAGTGATAGGGGGGTTAAGATTAGAGGGTCAAGGGTGAGGAACAAACAAGGGTTTTTAGTTCTAGGAAAAAACAACTTGTTGGGCCTCTTTATCACGTTTAGTAGCTTCCAACCAAGTCTGATGGTAGGCCGTGAGAACCTGTGATCAGATTTCATCCTTTAGGCCACTAATAAATCATTCACAGAAGAAAGAATCTGACATACCCTCAGTTCAAAAGTCCAAATGCTCAAAAGAAGTTACAAAGTCATCTAATGTGCCTGATTGTTTCAACTTGGTCAAATGACCAAGATAGTGGGTATCGGTTTCAAAGTAGTCATAGATCTTTGCAACAAACTGGGTCCAGGAAATATACCCTTGGCATATATTTTTACACCATTTCCACCATTGTCATCATTTAGGATCTAGATAGAGGACACCAAAAAAATGTTTGGCCAAGTCATCATTAATACCATGCAGAGAAAAATATTGCTCCATTTGAGTGACCCAATCTGTAGGATCAGAGCCATCAAATTTATTGACCTTGGCACAGGGAAGACGGGGGTTAAGTTGAAAGGAGTTGGATTGAAAATGGAGAGAATGAGAGGAATTAGTAGCATTGGGTTGGTCTAAGGAGGAAGGACCTGAAGGGCAATTTAAGAACTGGTTGAAAGAAGACTAGAGTCTGTTAAATTGGTTCATGAAGTTGGATTCCATGGTGTCAAATGTTTTGTGGACTTGGGTCTCGATTTGTGCAAGGAGGGAATTGGTAGAGGCAATCTCAGATGTCACGTCATTGATGGAAGCTTGCATGCCTTGGTTTCGAGTTGTGGCCATTTGGAGAGGGGAAGTTTGGGTAAGGAAAAATGGGTGGGTGGGACCACAAAAAAAACTTCTAAGTGATAGGTGTTATCACATAAACTTCCACAAGGTCACAACTAACATCCATAGGTGCAGGAAAGTAATAGAGTGTAGTTTCAAGTAGCAAAACTCCATTGTGCATTTCGATTTGGTACCATCTCTAAACATAGTTGGAAGGTTTCTACAATTGGCAGGCAGATAAAACATTGGTGGAGGCACTAAAATAGTCGGCACACCCAGATCATGGAGTGCGATCTGATCGATGACCACCAATCATTTCGGCGCCAAAAGTTGCACGGGTGTTAAAATCCAAAGGGTGTTATGAAATCCAAACCACGACATTGTGGGGAGGCTACATGGCAGAAAGCGGTGCATTTCGAGCCTAAAAGCGGCGTGGGACCAAACTGCTTTCAATGCCCCCAAAATCACATGATCCTACAATGTCGTATGTAACAAAATCATGTGGCCACCCCCTGGTAGTCAAGACGCATCTTGATCCTGAGGAGGATTCAACCTATGAACAAAGATTAACTTTTGTGGCCCGAATTCACATGCTTATTCATCAAACAATCCATGAGTGGCACGTGGTCACTTGCTATTCATCTAGCCACACTCTGATCCCGAGGAAGATTCAATTAATGAAAAAGGACTGGTAGTTGAAACCTCAGCTCAGTCCATAAATAGAAGGTGTGAAATCTCTAGCTGAGGAGACGAAACTGTGAGTTCAAGGTACCGCAATGGACGGTTTTGTCTTCCAGGCCCATACTGATATGATATTGTGTCTGACAAGAGGAAACACACACACTTTGATAGAAGGATGCACAGGCGTAAAGCCTTAAATGGGATGGCCATATCACACTCTTGGATGTTGTGGACTGATCTGAGTATAAATAGATCAGTTCAAGAATTTTTTTATGGTCTTCGATGGTTTAGCAAAGTTCCCCATTTTGTAATTTTTGATAACATAGTTGTTCTCTGGTTATGTATGAGACTTGAGGCTTTCTCATTAATAGAAGTCAACTTCTTTCATCATCTTGTTTAATCTGTGTTGAAACACTTGTGCATGGAGGGTCCAAACGAGGGTTGTAATTGTATTGTAATGTGTGTTGGATTATAATGTTGTTTTGACCTCTCTCAGTAATTTCTTTGTTGCCTTGTTTCCTCTTATGTTGAAATGCTCATGCATGGAGGATCCAAACACGTTTTTGTAGTCACATGGTAATGGAGGTTTGATTATTATGTTGCTATGATTTATTTCAGTGTCTGGAGATTAAGTTCAAGAGTTCTCTTGTGCCTGACTTTTTCTTCACCAAGCTTCTTGAAGGATGGATGCTCATGCTAGAATTGTCCACTCTCCTCACTAAGTCTTCCTCCTTCTCACCTTTATCCTTATGCCACTGACTGAAGTTAATGAGGACCTCATTTCTTTATGCATTGCTTGTCCAGTTTCTGTGTTTAAACATTCTTGTACCAAGCTTTCTCCATTTGATCTCCACTCATAAAACTAACTCCACAAACATTTTGATGGGTACTTGGCTTATCCTCTTGCATTCTGAGGGTGAATATTAGTGCTAAAATTAATGGCATCATTTTCGGGGAGCGAATTAAAGACATTTCCCTGGGATTGAATGGAAAAGAAATTATGATTATGAAGGTGCATCAGAAATCAGTACCTTGAAGATTGCAACTTGCACCTAGTGACTCCATTGTTTCAGTTGTGTCTCCCAAAGGCAGACACATGAGTTATACTCCACAGCTTCCTTTGGAAACACCTGAAGTAGACCCATAAAAGATTATCAAGAAAGGAAATCTTTCTCAAGAAGGCTTTTCAGCTGTTGTTCCAGATTGAAAAGCTTCTTGGGAAGAATGACATTGCAGAGATCTACTTTTAGATGGTGACTAAAGTTGGACACATTATTTTGAATACTCATCGTTCACCATGGAAACTCAACTGGTTTGAAATGGAGAAGATTTTATCTTAGAGGTATGCCTTCTATTATTTTTCAAAAATAGTTGGTTTCCCTAATCCATTTCCTAGTAGAGATGAATGGGAAAGCAACCTTCCTAAATTTCATGGAGAAGAGTGGGAGGTACCAGCTGAATACTTGTTGTATTTTCATGATTTTATTTATCAACTTCATATCGTTCATAAATATGTTCAAATAAATCTTTTCAGTTATTCAATAGAGGGGATTGCTCATGATTGGTGTCGATCTCTTCCAACTGCAAGTAAACTCTTTGACAGGTTTTCATGCATCTTTTAATTCATTTTGTAAAGAGTACTTTTCAGCTGGACGTATTTTTGAGGGATGTTGTGAAGAGTTTTCTTTGCTCCATAAATATTCTTCTAGTCATGAAAGCTCGATTTGTGATGAAGAATTTATTGTAGAAGAAAACATTTACCATGAATATCATGAGGTGTTGAATGATATTCATTATGATAGAAATAACACAGAAACATCTGGCATCATATCATATGTATCTATTGTTTTAAATATTCATTAATATCAACATGTCTCTTCTGAATATTCCGATGTCAAAGAGCAAGTGTATTCTGTAGTAGATATTTTGATTGACTATGAAGTTGAGATATATGATAAGCTAGTTAAAAAAACTAATGAAGATTTCTCTCTGTTTTTTCCTAGATTTTCATAACTGAAGGCAGATGTTGTTTTTTTCTCTTATAAAGGAAATGCAGAGGATATTCATGTCCTTGAAACAAATGTTTTTGGAATGCCTTCTTATGATGACGAATTTGTTTCAAATACTGACCAAAAACAACCAATTTTTGATGAATATCCCAGTGAAGATGATGAAGAGAAGATCTTTTTCATGGCCTCTTTGGAACCTTGTAGCATGGTTCTTGTGTATGATAATTATGAACCTGATCCTTGGGAGGGCCATGAAGGAGAAAATGAAGAGCTAAATGTCCATCTTATCTCAAGTCCAACACTTGTAAATGAGAAAATATCACCTAGGATTAGCCAACCTGCATCAATCCTTTACCCACTTGTACATGCTAAGAACATAAAATGACAGGTGAGAAATAATGAAGTAAAGGAGGCAATTTCTTACTAGTTTAGCATGCCTTATTATAAATTGTATGACCCTATGGGGTTATATATGGAGTTGAGTTCTCCAAAAGAATTGGAGCCTACAAAATTATTCATCTCATCATCATTTGAGGGTATTGACAATGTTACAAAACATGTCTTCATTATGTTGTCATACTTCCTTTACATTTTGAGGATAATGTGCATTAAAAGGAGGAATTATATTACCAAGAAGTTTGGGTGGATATGGTGGAAGTTTGCTTTCACCTAGCATTTAAAAAAAATATTAGTTAGTCTAGGATTATACATAAATAAGCTTCCTCTTGAGCACATGTGTTTGTTTTAGTTTTTATAAGTAGAAGAGTGTACATGTCGGTTGTGGTCCTCAACAGGATGTATTTGATCTCAACTCCACAACCCAAAGGATAAGGCACTAGAACTGTGTGTTCTTGGAAGCTCACAGGGAGCATGCCATCCCCTGTGGAGCCAAATGTTATCACATAAAGTTTCCCAAGGTCACAACTGACAGCCATAGGTGTAGAAAAGAAGGTGAGTGTAGTTTGCAACAACAAAAATCCACTGTGCATTTCGATTTGGTAACATCTCTAAACACATTTGGAAGGTTTCTACAATTGACATGCATATACAAATTTGGTAGGGGTGCTAAAATAGTCAGCGTGCCCATATCACAGAGCACGATCGGATCGACGACCACCAATCATTTCGGTGCCACAAGTTGCGCAGGCATTAAAATATGAAGGGCGAGATGAAACCCAAACCATGGTATTGTGGGGAGGCTATGTGGTAGAAAGTAGTGAATTTTGGGCCCTAAATTGATGTGGGACCAAACCTCTTTCGACGGCCCTGAAATCACGTGCTCCTACAACATCGTATGCAACACCAACGCATGGCCAGCACTTGGTAGTCAAGACACGTCCAGATCCCGAAGAGGATTCATCCTATGGACAAAGACTAACTTTTGTGGCCCGAATTCACATGCTTATTCAACGCCCAATCCATGAGTGGCATGTGGTCACTCTCTAACCATCCAACCATGCTTCGATCCTGAGGAGGATTTAGTTAATGAAAAAGGATTGGTAGTTAAAACCTCAATTTAGTCCATAAATAGAAGGTGTGAAATCTCTTGCTGAGGAGACAGAACTGTCAGTCTGAGGTACTGTAATGGATGGTTTCATCTTGCATGCCCATATTGATCTGATATTGAATCTAACAGCAGGAAACACACACAGTCTGACAAAAGGATGTGTTGAGCACTCAACACGCCCTAAAAAGTCTATGTCCATTTCTACTTTTTGGGTACCACTTGATCCTTTGCACTGTCGATTTTCACTTTAGTATGAAACTGATGCCTGCACATATATTTTATGTTTCATGTTAAAATTGTTTAAATTATACTCAAACACACAACAAAGAATCATCTTAACTTTAAATGGGACTTAACAACTACTTAAGGAATCAAAAGTCTAAAGCTTTCCCCAACATGCTTAGGAATTTCGGCATCAGTAAAGGTCAAAGGTGATGAAAATATCTTGAAGAAGTTCAAAATAGCCATGCACTGATCTTCATCGACGTCGGTGGATGGAAGTCTCTCTTTTCTGGGAATAAGCTTCGGTAGGAATATCACCGAAGACCGATCCGTTTGGCTTCGATAGGAATATCGCCGAAGACTGATCCATTTGGCTTCGGCAAGAAAATGAAAAATAAGTGTCATGCAAGGAGAAAAGTGGTATCGCTGACTCCCGAAATGATTTCAGCTTCGGAAATTAAAAAAAATGATAATCCACAAAGAAAAACTACACATTAATTTTTCATTTTAATATTGATCCCCGACGTGTTCCAAGCATTGACAATCGCGATATCTAACTCTCCTAACCGAATGTTAAATTTTATGTTTAAATATTTTAATAACCTCTAATTAATAATGCCACATCAACATCCATAAACATCAAGATTTTTGAAAGGAACATATCAACAAAATTACAAGGCAACTCAGAATAATAACAATTATAAATTCTTTATTTTGCACGAAAACTTAGATAAAAAAACACAGTAAATTTACATACAAAAAGGGAACGTGATACATTCAAGACACTCTCATATTTTTCATATAATTAGAGCTCCCACCAAGATTGGGTTACATACAATTAGAGACGACCGACATCCTGAATAACTAGCCTAGTCACAGTGAGAAGGAAAATCCCTTACAATACAAAATGGAGAAAACTGTCCAGCATCACTTTGGAGAACGCAAAACAAGAGCCCGCCCATTATGTAGCTCCTGCACACAGACCTTCTCATGGACTATTCCTCGCACCCTGCAATGTTTTATTTTCCTCTTTCACTGTCATCCTTTTCACCTCACACAACAACACAATTGTATCTTGTGCTTCTCGAATCTACCTATGGAGCAAAACTATGCTTTCTTCACGACCCTGCGACGTCGATACCTCCCGGTTCTTCACTGCTAACTGGATCCACAACTCTTTATTTTCTTGGTAGACTTCAGCTATGGAAAGTTGGGCCTACTCTAACTATTGGATGGGACTCTTAATAGGAGAACCTAGTTCCTTTGACCTTCCCTTTCTTCTCCCACTTCCTCTACTGATAGTCCCGATAGGTTCTGACCAATTAGTGAGCATCACAAACCCCTCAGCGGCTAGATGTACACTCAACTCAGCTGGGAGGTGGTCTTCTTCCCTTTTTCCCTTATCTTACCTAGGCCTTCCCCTTCTCCATGGTGTCCTCTCTTGAGAGGGCATGACCCCAACATATTTATTTCAGATGAACTTCTCTCCACCCCTACCTCCATTGGAGATGTTGACACTGTTTCCAAGCAAAGGCTGGTATCTCCTGTTGGAGCTTCAGGGACACTGGAAGCCAATAAGAAAGAGTCACTTGCATGCTGGGGCTCGAACCTGGAACTCTAGCTACCTCGTAAACCCCATCCCTTGTTTAAAGGGGATCCCATAGTGAAACAATGCAGTGGCTAAGACATATGACTAGAATAAACTCACAAGAACAACGTTATAGAGGTATAAACTCTACATATGCATATAATTCCCCATAGAACTCCTAGAATTTATAGTGGAATGAAGAAGTGAAACAAGGCATGTCAAAGAACACTCATGCCTCACTACATGATTTCTTGAATATTTAATGCGTCACAACTACTCGACGGATGCAATCCAAAATGCATAAAATGTCATCGATCAGAGTTGCAGGGAATGTACGGTACGATCACTCCAATCTCTTTAAACTCCCCGGCTTCCATTATTAATGATTGATAGATGACACACTTGGTGATACGGCTTCTGGAGGCATTTAACAACTTCCTTATTACGGTATCCGACTTTTTGGGAGCATATGCATGCATGCTCGACTCTACCATCTTTTCCTATCCCCAAAGGTCGAGCGGCTACTGTGATGGTTCTGATGCTCATAGCTATCATACTTGATTTTCTATGCTATGGCGTACTGACGTAATCCATTTAAATTGAAGAAGAGAGTTGACATGGAAAAATACATCGCAGTTCATTCGAAGGGGCAACTGGGATCACGAAATATTCCCGGTTACCGAACAAAGCTTGCTCTGTGATCTCATCGAAGAAGTTAAAAGAAACAACAAAGAAGAATCAAAAGAGAAATGAAGGATATCAGGCTCCCTGAGTTAATCACCCCTGATAAATTTATCGACCTGAGTGACATGGTCAAGTTTCATGCCGAACAAGACTTGATATGGACCAAAGAGCTCGCAAAGATGATTGATGTGAGGCTAGGGCAAGTGCAGCGATTCACAGAACCTCTAATCAAGGCCTGAACCATGCTACAACAGTTGAACTCCAATTTATTAAAGTATCGGGCACATGCATTAGTCATCAGAGGAATATATGCGGCTCCGATGGAACAACACAGGTTTCCATGGGCCCAAATTTGTGAAGAACTGTTTATCAGCTAGACTGAATACGAAAAAAGTCACCCTTTCCAAGAAATATCTTAGGTTGAATGTTAAAGAAACTTTTAGAAGATAACGCCACGTGGTGATTTTTTCTTTGCTTAAACTGCACTTAACCATTAATTTCAATTTACCTTTATGCTATAAATAAAGACATCGGCCAATTATTCAAGGTCGATGGTTGTTGTAAGAACTCTTTTTTGTTGGTTGTTAAGAATTATTTTGAAGCTGCTAGGAATTGAGAAGTCCTTCTCGACCAAACACAAACTATTTTCATCAAATGCATGTGATTGGAATTGGAAAAGAACTACTTCCTATCCTATTTCATGAATGATGCAGTAATGAGTAAGAGAAATTAATTATGTTGTCAAGTTATCTGGTGCAATGTCTTGATGTTCTTTTCTTTAAAGATGAAGATAAATCATTTTGTTATTATGTGATGAAAGGTTATTGTATATGAATTATTTTTCTTGCCATTATGTTATTACATATGTGATTTATTTCTTATAATTATTTTCTTAGACAGTAATTGGATGCTAACATGGTTAATGTATCAGTACTAGTCCTGTGGTATAGAATCATTGTTTGCATGATTGAGCAGTGGGTTATCCCAAGCTCAGCCTCTTTCCCAGTCATTAAAACTTAATCCATTTTGTTGTAAAGTTGGTTTATACTGGCTTGCATTTCTCATACCAGTCCCACCCAAGAGAAAATATAGAAGAGAATAGTCCTAACTAAAAGAAGAGCCTTCACAAGAAAACACAAATCCCATCGATAAATTGACCGGATTGCAAGATCTGGAGAACCATTCCATATTCAAACGCTGCAGAATCTAATTGGGCCTCAGTGTCAGGTTTGGTTCCTACTGTTTAGTCAAGGGATTTAAGACCCATCAACAGAATTTCCGCTAGAATGAGAGCCTGAGGATGAATGGATGAATATACATTTTACATAGCATTTCAAACAACCAATAGATTCGTAACGACCCACATGCATGGATAATCATTCAACATACAACCCACACACATTGAGTATTCCTGAAGTGGGTAAATCACCCCATCCCGAGGAAGAACCTTTTCACCCTGAAATACCTTACACCCTTCCTCATGAGAAAGTAAATCAATTCAGGAGAATCACAAGAGCCTACACCTGACAAATCAATGTGTTGTCCTTAGCTCCCATACTCCCTCAAAGAAAAAAACAAAGCAGACTAGTGCTTAGCACTCCCAACGAGGTTTTCATACACTCTGTAGAAAACTTAATAGATTTCATGATTATCGAAATTCAAGAACCTCTTGATCTGATACCCAAAATGCCAGTCGACGACATATCTGAGCCAAACAACTTTTCGAAAGAAGAAGAGTTTGACTTAGATTCTGAAGATATGGAAAGAAATAATAACCATGAGGAAGAAAGGGAAATCCTACTTCATAAAAACCAACCTTGGTTGGCCAGAGACATCGTGGTCATCCATGGATGAGTACATAATCTTCCCCGGTACTTGGAGAAGCTACTTCCCAAGTACGATCTAAGACTTCAGGTTTACCTGAAGATCACATCAAGAAGTTCATACTCGCGATTAGACTCATGAATGTTCAACATGAAGATGTAGTATGCAGACTTTTTCCCTACACATTTGAAAATTCATCTTCCACGTGGTATTTTAATCTGCCAGTGGGATCTATAACTAGATGGACTAGGTTCCAAAAATATTTTCTAGATAAATTTGGAAAGGAAACTACTAGAGGAGATTTGATGGCTTAGCTGTTTGTGGCCACCATGAGTCCAAAAGAAAGGGTAAAATATTTCAATAAAATATTCACGACCATTTTGAACAAATTCCAGCCCGTGGTAAAACCAACTCAAGAGTTGCAGATCGAGGTTTATGCTAACACACTCTCGACTTCTATTTCTATGTTTATAAAGAGATCCTCTAAGAAAACCCCGATGGAAAATTTTGAAGAAGCCAAGACAATAGAATTCCAGATGAAAGGATGTAAAGAAGGCCAGGCCTCTCTAGTAAAGAAAGAATCCCAACCCCCTCCCAGGAGAGGACTCCTTTTGACTAGATCATTGGGAAAACCGGTTGAACAAACTCCTGACAAAGGTAATGGAGATATATAATATCTACAACGCATGGTTAAGAAATTATCAAATGAGATCATAGACATGAAGAGAAATGTCAGAGAGGGAAACCAAGACCAAAGGCCCTATAAGAAACCCTCCTTTCAAATCATTTGAACCTTCCCCAGCCAACTTAAACGTTGATCTAGGGAATGTCGCGTCTGACAATTTTTGTACTTATCATCAATAAAACCAATCTAAAAGAGATTTCCCTCAATGGGTACATGCCATGAATTTGATGGCCAATCGATTTCTAGATGAAGTCTCCTTAACCAAACAACCAAACATCTTGGTCATGAATATTGCTGACCAAGAAGAGATTGAACCACCATGAGATATAGGCATGTTGATATGGGATCCCGACCCGATCATGTCTTCTGATGACCTGTTTGAGTCTCGGGAACAACCCACGGAATTTTCGGTGATACAGATGCACAGTAAGGGCTCGCCTAGCTTGAAATATACCGACACCACCTAGGCCTCGAAAAGTAAGATAAATCCCAATCACCCAAAAACATATTTCGCTCTCGGTAAAAATCATGTACACATTCATACCTAGGAATTTCCCAAACTAGATTACAACATAGTCAAATATTTGAAGAAGCTAAAATCCAATATAACAGTTATGGATATATGCTGAATTCCTCAGTATAAGGACTTTCTATTACAAGCTTTGAATTCAGTATAAAAACCGACGACGGGTAATGCTTGTTGGACTCTAAATATGTCTTAAAAACAACCTTAGTTTAACATTAATTTATCAACCCGAGGATTTGTCTTTAATCTCAAGAACATCAGTAAAGTCTATGCAGATAGCTTGTAGAGGCTAAAATCGCATAGCTAAAGCAAACCTGAGTTTATCCACAATCAAGTTCCTCAATGTTCATTTAAAGATTCTAAGATTAATATCTTACTTAATAGAATTGAAATCTAACTGCTAGCATGTTGTGAATGAAAAGGAACTAGCTAGCCTACTAAATTCATTTAACTAAAAAGAAATGATTGAATTTGAGTAACGACCTGTGGAATTGACCACTAACTAGGAATCGAATTGTTGGAAAGGAAATAGTGAACTATTCTAATGGAAAGAAACTGCAATTGTAATATAATCGTAAGGAACATCAAACATAATTGAATGGAAAGTAACAACTATTGTAACTTTAACTGAAAGGAACAACAATTGTAACCTATTCAAAAGGAACAGGAAATGTGAATCTTAAGTTAAAGGAACAATGCGTATGAAAACGTGAGGAACTATCAAGAAGAAAACTACATTAATGGAAATTGGAATACTCAATCATTAACACTCAAGAGAGATATCTATCTTCTATATGCAAACCGTATGAAATCATTAGCACTCTTATGCATTTTTCTTAACTATTGTGAAAGGGAATTGAATCGTAAAATAAAAATCAAACTGATACAATTACAACTGAAACAGTAGCTCCTTTAGACTAGGCCCTTGGTCCTTAGAAGCACTGCTACGAGAAACTCAGTATATAGAAATGGTGAAAATGATCAAATATTTTATTAACTTCATAGCTGGTACATCATTCACAAAAATGGCTTGTGCAGAGTAACTCTGAGTCTAGATACTTGAACGCAATTCTTAGATTGTCTTTTAGGATCTATTATCCTCTATATATACAATAATCTGAGTAAATCAAGCCATCCCGAGGATCAGAAGATCCTCAAGATTGATTTACTATTATAGAGTTACAATATAGAAAACCGAATCATCTTTAAAACTGCTTTTGTGCCAAAAGTCCTTAACCTCCAATGGCTTATGCATCTTCAAGATATCCTTCGTTATTATGGTTTTGACAATATTTAACCAATCCTGTAACAAAATCAAACAATTCCAACCGTATTTTAGAATCTATTCATCATGACTTCAATAATATCACTAGAATACATATTAATCATTTTCCATTCTATTATCCCTAATTAACATAAAAGTCATTCAAGACTGTATCAAAAACTATGTGAATAAGGAGGATATTTGTACCTTTGTCATAACCCAACATACCCCGCAGCTTACCTTCTTGCATGTCCTCATGCAATATGATATCTTACATGTAAAGCAGTGATATTGTAAGGAGGGAAAGTAGGTTCACCAGGTCTCCTAAACCCATTACATCTCTTGAGTTCTTCAAAAGCAACATCCTCCCTTTTCTTGTTAATTTGATAATCCTTTTGGTAACTTTCTGGAGGAAACCAGAGGAAAGGGGGATTATACTTGCACCCAATCCAAGCAGATCCTTCCTCTAGGAGTAGTCTAGAATACCTTTCCACTCTGTAGGTAGCTGCAAAGAAATTCTTGAATTTGAACGGCTCCCTAATTTTGACTTCAATGGAGGATGCATCCCATCTTACCTTAGAAGTAGAAAGAGATTCTTCTTTGAGTTCTCTAAAGCATATGATATGGATAACCTATTGATGTATGGGGCCTAGATAATCTTTGAACCCCCTCCTTTTCATAAAGGTTCTATGTTGCATAATGGCTGGAAAGGACTTGAGGGGTTCTCCTCTGATCCAGAGATCTAACCCTGTTTCCCTCTTTATAAAATTCTTGTGAGCCTTTCCCCATCTAACTTAGTTCTTAGTAAAGGACAGGAATGCCTAGAACTAAATGTCTCTAATAAAGGGACCAGCGTTATTCTTCCTGTCATCTTCCAAAATGAAATTATGGAAGTATAATTCACATAGAAAATACTGTACCTTTTCTTCCTACTCTCTGAAACATGAAATGAACTCAGGGATAGTGGAAAATGTAATCGACTTACCTGCTCTGATGTCTTTTAACCTTAACAACAGGTAAATTTCCAGAAAGAATAGGGTATAATTGGTGGAAGGGGCTCTACAGTTGATTGCATCAGAGTAAACATCACAAATCTCCTTGATTTGTTCCAACGCTTTTTCAAATTGGCTTTGCATTTTCTTAATAATTTCTTGAGCTTTGGTGAGATTAGCATATGTTTCACTTTTTGTTGTTGACATATCCTTCAGTTGTTTAACAACCTTTTGATGTTCATCCCTAGTGATCATTTCTTCTCTGGATTGAGTTAAGGCTTGTTGAGCTTGTACCAGCTCTGCCTTTAGCCTACCAATAACATCATCCTGTTCTTGAGACTGATCTTCTTGATATTCTTCTATAGTGCCCATCTCATCTCTAGATTGATTTAATGCTTGTTGATCTTGTATAAGCTCTATTTCCATTCTATCAATAATATCATTTTGTTCCTGAGATTGGAATGCTAGATGTTCTGCCATAGTCATCAATTCATTCCTACTTTGAATCAATCTTTGTTGGGAGTGTATCAATTATTCTTCCAATCTCCTAATGGTGGGGTCTTGTTCGAGGGATTGAGGTATTTCCTCTAATACTAGGGTATCTTTCTGTACCTCAACATCAACAATTTCTGAAGGAATTACCTCCTCATTCTGAGCTACTGCATCCTCTATTGTTATCTCTTCAGGGTCTATCTATGTTCCCATAGAGTTTGTAGTGATTGTTCTTTTAGGAAGAGGGTTTCTTCCCTGCACTCTGGACCTTTTTTTTTTCTTTCTTTGGTGGGCCTTATCTTCTTGTTATAGCTACTTCCTCGATTCTTTAATAATTTCTCTGAGTTTGCCAACCTTCAGTTTTAATGCTTCAACTTTTTTAACCTTTCTCTTTAACAACTTTTTCTCCTTTTTCAGCTTTCTAATTCTCTTATGGCTTTTGCCTGCTTTCTATTTGTGAGCAGTATCAAGGTATTCCTTATTCTGATCAGTAGATAGATTTTTTTATGTTCCTTCCAAGTGCTCTGTATATTCAAGAGGGCTTCTTTCCTTAGAATGTGGTTCTTCATATGTTGTGTCCTCAGGAAATGACATTTCGATATCAAGGAAATTTTTAGCAGGATTTGAAGAAGAGGCTTGTTCTTGATATCCTTTTGATTTATCTCTGTCAATTGAGGCTCCTAAGCTCCCTAAAACCTAAGCTATTTCTTCCCCATAGCTTTTCAAACATTGTTTTGTCATATTCTCTGATGTTGGTTGGGTTTCTTCTTGACTGTTTCCCTATGAAGTTTGTTCTATATGCTCAATACCCTGGTCATTTTCCTGTAAGGGATGCTCTGTTGTGTTCTAAATTTCTTCAGGGTTTATTGTCCATCTAATTCTCCTTGTTCTCTCAATGGGGGTTTTAGTAGCATCCATTTCTCTTTTTCTCTTTCTGGTTAGTGGCCCTGCTTGTGGGGTTTGAGCCTTTATCTATGAGGTCTGAGCCTCTGTTTGTGAGGTTTGAACATATTTCATTTGGATAGGGTATGCCTCGACTTCAGGTTAAGGAGGTGGAACTTCTGTTTGGGTAGTGGTCTCCCCTTCCTGTATCTCCTCAATTTCCTGTGATGGATTTTCATGGTATAACTCAGGTTGTTCTAGTTGCAGAGGTCTATTGGTCCTAGTAAGATCCCCCCATGTTAATTGTGTTTGACTCAGGGCCTTACTTACTATCATTTTAAGTAATCCATGGTGGATGATAATAGTAACATGATCCTTGGACTTCTGTGTTCTAACGACAACCTCATGTAACATGGCATTTAGAAAAAAAGGTAGATTGATTACTAAAATTTGTTTGAGTTCTGCTAGTAGTTTGAGGTGGCGTGGTCGGATTACATCATATCGCCCATCGCAGGTGATGTACCTCTAAATTACTCCTGCCAGTTCTTTCCATGGTTCACTAAGGGTGCTAGGCTTAAGCCCCTTTCCTTTTTTATCCAATTCCTCGCCAAGCTCTACGAAGGATTCTACATCTTCTTTAAGCATTGCATATCTTCCCATCCACTGAATGCCTAAGTTAGGGAGACCTGTAACCTCTCCTACGATTTTTGGAGTAACTGGAATTCATATATCTCGAACCATGGAGGTTTCTCCCTACAAATTCTGAAAGAATTCAAGCGTGATGTTCATATCATAGCCTTGTAACTAGTTAAAATACTCCGTCCACCCCATGCACTATAGAATTTCTCTTGCCTGCTTTGTTACCTGTATTAAAGTTGGTTCCCTACGTACACTTCGGCCACCTATCATTCTGTGAGAAAATGAGAACGATTATCATTCCTGGTTGCATACTTGGTTAGACCAACTTTGGGGAAAATATTACCAAAAATAGAAAATATCATAGATGACGAGTGTATAAAAATGTGGATTTTCCATTTATTACAGTCATTACAATCTTATTGGACAACGTGTCGAGCGTTCACTCCCCTCATTATTGTAGAGGTCGACCTCAACCGTCAGTGTAGGTGAAAGTAATGAGTGTAGGTATTTCCGGTGAGAGGTAATAATTGCACTTTCATCGCCGATGGGGACCAATCATATACACGTTTTTTTTTCCAAAAAGCATATTAACAATAATGATTTAAACGATAGTCTTCTTTCGTGGAAATTAGAATTAATTATACCTATACTCAGAAATGTTTTAATGATAAATAAGCCAAATAAATTAAACATGTTCATTTAAAAATATTCCACATATCATAATGTTGTTACTTTTACCGAGTTTATTAATTATAGCCGAAATGATAGCCCCATTATTGAGTAAAGGAAATCTAGAGACACATAGAAACTTGGTGTTTTTTAGATAAACTTCCATACCACAGGCAAAGCCATTGCTGCCAACAGGCATCCATATCCTCGACATGGTTGCCTTTTAACCCATAGATGAGCCTG
>CBVK0100228871.1:0-23914 GCA_900067695.1 Picea abies | reverse complement strand
TTCCGATCTCACCTCTTTATCTTTCAGAGCCATCTGATAAGCATCTTCCACATTTCGAATGGTCATCATGCTCATCTCATCTTGAATGTCATATCGCAGACCATTCATGTACCTGACAACTTTTTCATCATCACTTTCCTGATGACCTACTCTGATGTTTATCTTATAGAATTCTTTAGTGTATTCCTTCACTGACATCAACTTCTATCTCAAATTCTGCATCCTTCGAAATAGAGTGATTTGATAATCCCTAGGTATAAATTTGGCTTTCATCTTTGCAACCATTCTATCCTAGCTTTTGATTTTCTGCTTGCCTTTGCAACGTCTGTCAGCCTGCAGTTCATCCCACCACAGTGTTGCATGCCCTTTAAGTCTAGTAATGGCATTTTTGACCTTCTTATCTTCCTCGACATCCTCATAGTCGAAGTATTTTTCTAGATCTCTAATCCAGTGTAGAAGTTCTTCAACATCTAAGTTTCCCTCATACATGGGAATGTCCATTTTTGCTCTGGCACCTATCCTTGAAACAACCCTGAATAGGTGTTCATCTGCAACATCTTTGATTGCAACTTCTTCTCCTTCATTTCCATCTTCATTTTCACTTTCAGCCTCGTTGATATCCCCAGTGTCGACTGTGCGCCTCTGTGCTCTCTCCATAGTATCAAGCCTGGCACGTAATTCACGCATTTCTCTTTCCACTACTGGATCAGGCATTTTCCTGTCTCTTCTTCTCAGCGACATGGCTGTAAAATTTTCCTCCCATCTATCTGCTACAGAAAACAAAGAAATTATTCTAGGCTCTGATACCACTTGGTGCAGACCCTCGACCGTCGAGCCGAGATCTGTTTAGGATCATTCTAAATTCTCCTCGAGCCGAAGCAGCTCCCTCAGATCCCTATTGGAACCTCACGAATCTGATCCACAAGTCCTTCGTGAAAACCCACCCTATGCAATTTAACACCAGGAATGAGCCTTACGTCTCCCTGCGACCACAACCAGGCGTTAGCACAAGAACTTTTTGCAACTCGTGAGTTCATGAGTCGTAGACCCTCGACTCTTCTTTCTCCAAATGCCGATACTTGAGATGCGATATGGGTATGGATCCTTCCTTGCTAGTGCCTCTACAAGCGACCACCAGCTAGGGCCTAACTCTAGCACCCCTCGCAAGTCACAACTTTGTGAGTTGGAGTGTTGAGCACTCGTGTTCCTCCTTTCCGAATCCCCAAGATGCAATAAGTCAACAATGGGTTGACTCCTTCCCAGGCAACATGTGTCCACCACCTGTCACCCACTTCCACCTTTCTCTGGGTGCTTGTTTGTTACGCCACCTATCAACCACACTGTCCCCACCTAACAGATGTGCTACGTGTTCATACGAGTCCTCGACGCTCGACACTTCATGACTTCTACAGTCAAAAAGAAGTTCTTTCAAACCCCGAACCTCTGATACGCGATGCCCTGTGAAGGTTCTGATCCAACGGTTCTCCTGTGGCTTGGATCCAATGGTCTGGATCTCCTTCCCTGTTCCTTGCAACTCGAGATGAAACCAAGAATTCAGTCTACCCTCCAAACTCACGAACCCCAAATTTGTGAAATAATCCAACGACGTGGGTTGAAACGAGATCAACAACTTTTATTGACCATGATCAACGGTTCATGTTGATTCTTGATATTAGGGTGGTGAGTTCATCCACTCCTAAACACCTTATAGCTCCACTGGATCCTACGGTCCTCGCAACTTCGCGAGCTCTCCACAGATAATTCTGACCACCCGATTTACTCCTCAATGACTTCTTCCCAACGAGTGAGTGTTCTCCCTCCTGAACTTAACTTCTATACGACAGTTTTGATCTTCGTCTCCCTTTGAACACTTCAAAGGAGTTATCTCTCCTAAGCTTTCACTTGCAAACTCAAGCCTTCCAAAAGGGTTCCTACTCGCACTCCTTGCGGAAAACTTTCAAATAACCTATGGTTATTTGAATCTTCAACCCTATGCACTCTTAGCAACAGTAGTCCTTCAACCTTCACCTTAGTTGATAAATTCTAAGGCCTCAACTAGCCTACGCACACCTTGCACGACTCTATGCTTCTCCTGCACTTTAGCTAGTATGAGAACAATGGTATCTCTATTGATCTTTTTGAGATAAAACGCAGACCCTCGTCAACGCACACCTTGCGAACGTTCATTGCACTCCTTGTAGGAATTCTCAGGAAGAGAAATAATTGAAACTCATTCTTCTCCTCTCTCAGAATTCATACACTCAACATGAAATCATACACTCAATGCAACTTTGAAACAAATGCATAACAGAGAAACAAATCAACTGTAAGCATACCCTTCAACACATATAAACAGTAAGCATCATAACACCATGAAAGTTGATTCAAAGCTTCATATATTAACTCAAGTGCTCATGTACATGGGTTCTTCTCTACATATCTATAGCTTATGAATTCTAAATGATCATCAGAAATTACAATGATACAAGGGTGAGGGTGTCTATATCCGTTTTCCCTCCTATACTTCTAAACTGTCTAATCTATTAAATCAAATATACCTACTTTCATTAAACAGACTTAAATGCCTATTACATTCGACAGATGAGAGTAATTTCTCCAGACCTGTTCATACATCCAAGACATAAATGTAAGTATGCTTCTCCTAGCTATTACATTAATGCTTCAGATTTAAAAATTCAAAACATTTTCATAAAACCATGCCCTTTTTTTCATCTGTGCATCCAGCTATTCCTTTGGCTAGGCACGTTCTTTGGCTTTGTACGATGCTCCTACATCAATTTATCCCCTTACGGGGTCTGGGGGAAAGTGGGCCCAAATAAGGGTTTGGGGGTGAAGCCCCCGAAGAAAAAATTGCCTTGTAAATGTATATTTTTATTTCATTTTAAATCTAGACCATTCATTATAAGGTCGTGAATCTGACGATAGAAGTTATGTTAGGGGTTTTTCCCTAGAAGGAAACCCTCTTTTATGAGGGAATTGTATTACGACTATGTGTCATTGTGAATATTGTATTATGAGAGAGGATACTGTGAGAGAAATAATAGGAAGTTACAATGGGTGTGTTGTAGGTTGTATCCCTTCATTTGTTGGATAATAATAAAGGAATGACCTAGAAATTTATCTGGTGGAAATAACCCACACTGGGTGAACCACATATATATGTGTCTCTATTGTATTGTGTATATTCTTTGTTTTGTCTCCACATTTGTCTTATTTTATTTCTCTGTGATTCTTTTTTTTAACAAATAGTATCAAATAAAAAGGTAACTTGCAGGAAAAGAGGGTTCCTGGTTTGAGTGGGAGAAATGGCAGAATATGGAAAGTTTAGGGTCGAGAAATTTAAAATCCAAAACTACCAGTGATGGAAGATGCAGATGGAAGATTATTTATATCAGAAGGATCTATTCCTACATTGGGTGGAATAGAAAAGAAGTCAACATCCATGAAGGATGAAGAATCATAGGTTCTTGATAGAAAGGCACTAGGAACAATACGACTGAGCCTGGAAGCATTGTTGGCTTTCAATATTTTGAAAGAAAAGACAATGAAGGAGTTGATGGATGCATTGGATAAACTATATGAAAAACCCTTGGCACCTAATAAGGTATTTCTAATGAAGATATTATTTAATATGAATATTTTAGAAGGTGGGTCTATTGCAGATCATTTAAATGAATTTAATATGGTTACTAATCACCTAAGTTCGTAAAAGTGGACTTTGATGATGAGGTTAGGGCTATTCTAACCTTGTGCTCATTGCCAGAAAGATGGAATGACTTGGTCATGGCTGTAAGTAACTTTGTCTCTGGTTCAAACACTTTAAAGTTTAATGATGTTGTTGGTGTTATCCTTAGCAAGGAAATGCAACGAAAAATCACAGATGAGACATCATGTAATGCGTTAAACATGGAGAACATGGGAAGACAAAATGATAGGGGAAAGGGCTCATGAAACCATGGGAATTATAGGAAGGGAAGATCCAAATATAGACTAGGAAAGATAGAGTGTTGGAATTTTGGGAAGAAAGGACATCTGAAGAAAGACTACAGAGCTCCAAAGAAACAAAGAGATTGACAATAGAAGAAAAATCAGGAAGCAAATGCAACAGGTGATGTGTTACAAGATGCTTTGATTCTTTATGTAGATAATATTTCTGAGTCTTGGGTAGTAGATTCAGGGGACTCATTTCATGCCACACCCCATAGGAAACATTTTCTAGATTATGTTCAAGGTGATTTTGGACAAGTTCAATTGGGTGATGATGCACCATGCAAAATTGTTGGAATGGGAAAGGTAAAATTAAACCAAAGGAATGGAAACCAATGGTTGTTGAAAGAGGTAAGACATGTTCCCAATCCAAGGAAAAATCTAATTTCAACATGGCAGTTGGAAAGTGAAGGTTGTGTATCTATATTTACATATAAGGCATGGAAGGTCACCAAAGGATCACTGGTGATAATAAAAGGAGAAAAGGTAGGTACATTGTATTTATGTACTGGTAATATTGATTCTTATATCTCTTTAGATTCCATAGGAGTGGATACATTACTATGGCATCATAAGCTTGGAAACTTGAGTGATAAGGGGATGTAGATACTTCAAAAAAGAAATTTATTTCCAAATCTTAAACAAATTGATTTGGATTTCTGTGAGCATTATGTTTATGGAAAATAGAAGAGAGTCATATTTCTCAAAGTAAAAAAAGAAAAGAAGAGTGAAAGGATAGATCTTGTGCATACAGATGTATGGAGACCAACTCAAGTATCATCTCTTGGTGGCTCTCATTACTATGTTACTTTTATTGATGATGCAACTAGAAAAAAATGGGTTTATTGAATTCGACAAAAATATGACGTTTTTGATACTTTTAAGAAATGGAAAGATTTGGTTGAGAATGAGACATGAAAAATGTTGAAGTGTCTCATATCATACAGTGAAGGTTAATGTTGTAGCAAGGAGTTTGATGATTATTGTTCGTACCATGAGATTCATAGAGAGAATATAGTTCCAGGAACACCACAAGGAAATGGTGTGTCAGAGAGAATGAACAGGACAATCATGGAGCATGCAAGGAGTATGAGATTGCATGTTGGTTTTCCCTTATAGTTCTGGGCAGATGCTGTAGATATTGTTGTTTACTTAATAAACAGAGAACCTTCAATATCTTTGGATGGTGGAAATACAGAGGAGGCATGGACAGGTAAAAATGTAAACTATTCTTTTTTGAAGACTTTTGGTTGTGAAGCATTTGTCCATATTGATAAAGAAAATAGAACAAATCTTGAGGCAAAATCCAAGAAGTGTAACTTTACTGGATACAGTGTTAATGATTTTGATTATCGCTTACGGGATTATGAAAATCACAAAATCATTAGGAGTAGATATGTCATATTCAATGAGAAGGTCATGTACAAAGATCAACTGCATGGAAAGAAACAGGAAAAATAAAAACAAGAATACACAGTGCTTGATGAGATCATTGAAAACGAAATTCCAAAGGTACCAGAAAATCAAAATGTACAACAATAGGAGAAAAATGTACCCCAAACTCCTACAAGTGTTGTTAGAAGTTCTACCAGGTTAAGTAGACCCTTTGAATGATACTCTCCTTCATTGTATTATTTATTGTTGACTGATTCTGATGAACCAAAATGTTATGAAGAGGCAATGTAGGTAGACACTAAAAAGAAGTGGAAGAAAGGCATGAAAGAGGAAACAGATTCCCTGGTAAATAACAAGACTTGGGACTTGGTTTAGTTTCTTGCAGGAAAAAGAATATTGTAGAATAAATGGGTTTACAAGTTGAAGGAAGAATATGGAGGAAAAAAACGGTACAAGTATAGACTTGTTGTAAAGGGGTTTGCATAAAAGAAAGGTATAAATTTTGATGAAATATTTTCTCTTGTTGTTAATATGACTTCAATTAGGACTATTTTAAGTATTGTGGAAGTATTTTCATCTTGAATAGTTAGATGTAAAAAAAAAAATTCTCCATGGGGATTTGGATGAAGATATTTATATGCAGCAACCATAGGGGTATGAGTTCAAAGGGAAGGAAAATTTGGTATGCAGGTTGAATAAGAGCTTGTATGTCCTAAAGAAATCTCCAAGGTAGTGGTATTTCAAGTTTGAGAAGTTTATGACAGAACAAGTTTATAGTAGATGTCATTCTGATCAATGTGTTTATTTTAAAAAACTAGAAAATGGAAGCTATATTATCTTGCTATTGTATGTAGATGACGTGCTTGTTGCAGGGTCTAATATGCAGGATATAAATGTTCTCAAGAACAAATTATATAATTCATTTGTGATGAAGGATTTGGGTGTTGCAAAGAAAATCCTTGGTATGAGAATAACAAGAGACAGGAAAAATAGCGAATTGACATTATCTCAGGGTGAGTACATAGAGAAGGTGTTGGAGAGGTTTAGAATGTAGAATGAAAAACTAGTTTGTACACCTTTGGCTAGCCATTTCAAATTAACCAAAGAAATGTGTCCCAAGATATAGGAGGAGATAAAATACATGTCCACAGTCCCTTATTCATCAACAGTTGATAGCTTGATGTATGCGATGGTTTTCACAAGACCAGATATTGCACATGCAATGGGAGTTGTGAGTAGGTATATGAAAAATCCAGGTAAAGAACAATGGGAGGCAATAAAGTGGATTCTCATGTATTTGAGAGGTACTTCTACTCATGCATTATGTTTTGGAGGTTTAGACACTATTCTACATGGATATGTTGATTCAGATATGACAGGTGATAAAGATAATAGGAGGAGCACCACAAGGTATTTTTTAACTGTAGGTGGAGCTTCTGTAAGTTGGATTTCGAAATTGAAAAAGATTGTTGCACTTTCAACAACAAAAGCAGAGTATGTTGCTGCTACAGAGGCTAGTAAATAAATGATTTGTTTACAAAGGTTTATGGAGGAATTGGGAAAGAAGAAGGAGAATAGCAGGTTGTACTATGACAATGAGAGTGCCATTCATCTTGTAAAGAATTCAACCTTCCATAAGAAGACTAAGAATATAAAACTCAGGTACCATTTCATACGATCCATCTTGGAAGATGGACATTTGAAGTTGGAAAAGATACACACTAGCCAGAATCCTGTAGACATGTTAACAAAGGAAGTAACCAGGGAGAAACTGAGATCTTTCTCGGTTTCAGTTGGCATTCAAGCATGAAGGTGAAGATGAGAAATTTTCTAGGTCCAAGGTGGAGTATAGTCCAACAGGTAAAAAAACAGTGTAGTCGTTTTGATCAGTCTCCAAGTGGGATAGGGGGGGCTGCTGCTTGGTCCAGGGGGCTCATCCCCCTGATTGGGGGGTCTAGGGGAAGGCGGGATCCCAAAGGAAAAATTGCCTTATAAATGTATATTGTAATTTCATAGTAAATATGGACCATTCATTATAAGGCTACAACTCTGACAATAGAAGTTATGTTAGGGTTTTTTCCCTAGAAGGAAACCCTCTTTTATGAGGGAATTGTATTGCAGTTATGTATCATTACGAATATTGTGTTCTGAGAGAGGATACTGTGAGAGAAATAAGAGGAAGTTACAACGGGTGTGATGTAGGTTGTATCCCTTCATTTTTTGGATAATAATAAAGGAAGGGCCTGGAAATTTCTCTGGTGGATGTAGCCCACACTGGGTGAACCACATATATCTGTGTCTCTATTTTATTGTCTATCTTCTTATTTTATTTCCACATTTGTCCTATTTTATTGCTTCACGATCCTATTTTTTTAACATTACCTGCCCAACCCAAGGAATGTACCCCTTCACTCATCTCAGCTCCTTAGGTGGCACATTAGTTTATCAGTGTCTCTTTGGCACAGGTAGCTAGGAATCTCTCAGCTTGGAAATCAAGGGAATTCACTGCTAGGAAAATCTACTGGAAACATCAACAACCCTTCTTGTTGTAGTGCAACTCACTTAGTAGTTCACTCTATAGGACTGACAACCTGAATCTTCAATATTCAACTCCAAAACACTCGAAATATGTTCTGACATGCTCTAGAATTCCCCCTCCATGGATGCACCAACTCTAATCTCTCTTTATTTCTCTTCATGCTCAAAAAATGACTGTGAAAAATTGTTGTAGCTACCCATATGAATTTCCTCTCCTTTGGCTTGCTTGCTTGACTCACACACTTCCCCAAGCTCATTGTACTCAGCCCCCATGTGACCAGTAACTTTGGAGTGTGACCACTCACATCGACCCTCTTACATGTATTCAATGATTGGCTTTGGGAACACTAAATTACAAATTGAAAGGTTCATATACCAATAGAAAATTTTGGAAAATGTGTTGAATTAATATACATGGGTAATTCCCCCTTGGGACCCTCTTGGCTATTATCCTAGTCTCTCCACTCTCTTGTGGATTAATTCAACTGCCATCTCTATTCATGTCCCCTTAGCAACTGACATTATATTTTATTAATAACATTCATAAATACAAATCACATATTACATCGCTTGGCTGTAGCCACATTTTATATCTACATTAAGGATTAATTAAATTGGGGATTATAGTGGGGATGTTACATACCTACCATAGAGGATTTAGCACCAAATGAATAGACAAAGTTGGAAAAAGATATAATTTTGTAGAAGAAGTCTAGAACTACCACATAGAGGTAGCATGAACTTTGACAGATTGGGTTGAAAGGACAACTTCCAAGAAAGGAAAGATGGTACTTGAAGGAGAAGGTAGAGGAAAAATTTCCTCACCTCATTTTGTAAAATATTTTAGAAAACAAAATCCTCCTTAAATGGGGAATTTGATCATGAATAGATCATTCTATAATTTTTCATCCATCTTGGTACCTTTAGAGTGAAAAAATTGAGTAATTAGCTTGAAGGGTCCATTTTAGTGGAAAGTCCTGGTTTGGAGATTTGGGGTTTGGAACCTTTCATCTCTATCTTGAGGTATCAAATGACTCTTTTCAGGGTCAAAGATTTGTGATCATAGATCTCAACCGCTTGACATCGTTCTACACACTGAGATATTTCCTACAGTGTGAAAGTCACCTCAATCGGAATGTGTATGTAGAATTTATGCCTCTCACAAGTTGACCTACCTTGTTGACGACCATGGTACTGAGTGGATGCCATGTTAGCCCCCATTTCTCACATCCAGGACTAGCCATGTGTGGACTTTCAATAAGATTTTAGAAGGTCCAAAATTGTAACACTAATTGAGGATTGAGGCATGCAAAGACCCTAACCCTAGACAACTACCAGACTATGTTAAATATTGGGCCACTAGGAGGAGAGGTGGTTTTATTCTTTTAGCATTGTGTTTGTTCCTTAATTGAGCAGAGAATCTAGGAGTGGGATTTGTGAGAATAACATAGGAGGAGGAATATTCTGTAGCAACCATTCAAGCAATAGTGTCAAAGACAACTCCATAGTGAGTGTCGCTTTATTTGTATTTGCATTTTCATAATTGAAGAAAAGAGAGCGGAGCATAAGCCTCACCTTCTATCTGGGTTTTCTCTCATATTGGGTTTCCCAAGATACATCTTGTGTTCATTTATGTGGATGTTGTGTTCATTTGCTTGTTCTTTCATTTTCTTATTTCAATTGTTTTCATAAATTTGAGCACTAAGCTAGTAATAACAAATTTGAGATCTAAGGTAATAAACTACATGATGAAAGATTTCATAATATTACAAGATTTGTTCAGGGATGATTTTAGGGGCTCAATTTCGCTCATGGGATAATTTTCCATGGTTTTTCCCCAAAAAAGATTCACTATTCTAAAAATGTTTCACCCAAATTCTATAGGATAAAATTATTTTACTTTCAAAATCGCCAAAATTTTATACAAACTATACAAAATCCATAGAAATTTGAATATTTTTACAAAAATATTGCCAAACATTTTATATTTCATATGAAGGATTAGTAAGATTCATGAAGGTTTATACATTTTAAAATAAATTTCCATCCTTAAAATCATCCCTGGATTTGTTGTGATGAACTATTCCAATGGAATATCCACCGTAGTTTACAGATCATATGGTCTTGAAAACAAAGATAGAAATGTTGAGCTCTAGGACTTAGATAAAAATAAAAACAAAAAAATCCAATGCTTTAGTTATCTCAATTATTTTACATGGTTGTGAAGTATGGGCTTGCAACATCTCCTAGAAACTTGGAATAAGACATAAATTTACCTAGTTTTAAAACTTAATCACTCTTTAGGACCACCTAGCTTATAAAAACCATAATGACCTTCGTGTTTTTATTTCCTCTATATTCAAACATAGAAGTGATATTCTAAAGAATATTTTAGTTTAATTGCTTTTATTTGTCTATAGATGTTGATGGTTTTAGGGGACAATATATACCATCATAATCAATAATAAAAATTACTTTAATCAAATAATAATACAATAATATACAAATTATGATGATGATATTTATTTACCATTGTGTAAGACTAATAATATCTAATACGCAAATAAAACAAACCATAATAAATATTCTTTATAATGTTATTTTTATATTTGAATAGGGTGGAAATGAAGGTATTATGGTCATTATGATTTTAGTAAGTAAGAAGCTCTTTAAGAGTAATTAAGTTATTAAACTTGGAAAATTATATTGTATATTATTAAGAGTAAGGAATGTTAAAAGAAAATGATGTTCATCATTAACCTCCTTTGTACCTTAAAATTTAAAATTAAAAATAATAACTAAATTATGATTTTTGTTTTTTTATTTTTTCTTTAAAAATAAAGATGATAACTAACTTACTAAAAATAATTTTTAATTGAACATTTTTTCATTTGTTTTCAAGCTTTTAAAACAAACTTTCTCATAACCAATACTACTATTCTAGAAACTATGTTTTGATGTTTGAAATCTATACCTAAATATTTAGAAGCTTAAACCTTTTTCATAAATATTATTATCATACAAAATAAAATAAAAAATTCTTTAATTAAATTTAATTATGATATAAAAATATAAATTCTTTTATTAAATTTAATTACCATAATCTTGATTTTATTAATAATTTATTTTTAAAACTGACAAATTATTATGTTTAAATAATATCATTAACATATCATATAAAATGTGAGTGCAAATAGTTCAACCATATTAATATGAGTCTATCCCTCTTCCCATTCACATCCATCAATTTTATCGATATAAATGAAAAAATACACCTTAATTAACAAAAAAAATGGAGGAAATTAAATATCACATTTCTCATCGATGTTTCCAGGTGGCTTACTGATGTACCAAAAAGGATAGCTATGTTATCACCACAAATCATGGAAGAATATATCAGTGGATTAATCGGTCGCAAATAACTTTATCATTTGGTGGTTAATAAACATTACGAGAACTTAGTATTAAAAGCTTACTTTAAAATTACTCGGTGGTTTTCTTTCTTTAAAGCTTGATACTTTGTTGTTACTAAATTTAAAACCCGATGACACGCTTTCTTAATTTCTTTATAGGTTTGTCATTACGAAAATTTAGTATTACAAGTATGGTGGCTTGTTTTCTTTATTGTTAATTATGAAAGTTTAGGAATAAAAATTATGTTTATATATTATTATTACAAATCAAATTAGCATTCACATTAATTAAAAAATTGAAATTAAGTTAAAATGGGATGGAAAATTCTATCACTAGTTGTGGGCACCATGGGCATAATAATGTGGAAACACTCCATCCTTTCTTTCCTATTAGAAATATTACACACTCACCTATAATTATTTTCCTAAGTTTCACTGTCCAATGTTGAGAACGCTTCCTTATATGATAATAATCTCTCTAGAAAATATTCCTCTACAAAATAGGATGTTCCTCTTTAGTTTAGAGTCAGTTACACTCAGTCACACTTAATTAGAATAGTTGAAGTCATGACTCAGTTAACTCATGATTGCATGGATCAATTAACTAGGACTAGGTGGAAGTTCACTCTAGTGTCTATCAGTGAGTGTCTAGATCTCTCTAGATCACTACTATGACATATTAGTTACTCATGTAGCCTATATCTATTGTAAATTATTCACTCTATGAGTGTGGAATATGGTTAATGAGAATTCTTCCATTCTTTCTCTCCTGTTTCTCTTTTCTCATATTTTCTATGGAAACTGTGTATGTCATTCTCTAGCTAAATCTTTTTTGTGTTGGTTCAACACACTTACATGGTATCAAAGCCGACGGATTGCTAGGAAAAAAACACACTAGACTCTTTTTGCAGGTATTAAAGATTAAAGAACGCAAAAAAGATGGATTATTCACCAACAATACTTCTTACGCTTCATAACTATTTGGAGTGGAAGCCAAAAAAATTTCCTCAGCTCAGATGCAGATGCTTGTACCAAATAACTATGATAATGGAAGTAGAGCTTGATTCTGCCGATGAGAAAATGACTTTCTTAATAGACAAGATATGGCCATAGGATGTATTTGCTTGTCTATTTCTCTTGAAATTTTCCATCAAGTATATGATGATTCACAAGACTCAACTCCAAATGAATTGTGGACCCGATTGAAGGATCTATTTGAGAATAAGAAAAACTACATGCAAAATGTTGAAAAGATAGATCCAGAAGAGAAACCATTAGACGATCAAGCTTCTTGTTTTGAAGATTCTTCTACACAAGTATCTGCACAAATTTGTATTCCATTAATTGCAGATGATGTCTACTCCATTTCACATTTTTTTTTCTAAATTTCATGTGAAACATGATTAATGAGAAAACGTCATGGGAAAAAACTCCCTCAAATATCCAATTTCAAAAAAACAATGATCCGAAATGGAGCCCGGGAAGTGAAGTTATGATCATTTTAAAATCAACAAAATTTCAACATTTTTCCGGAAATGACTGCATCATTTTCAAAATTTCATCAAAACTTTATTTGGATCTTCTTTATTACAAGAAGAGAAAGTAGATATGTGTGGACATATCAATGGTGCATCTACTTCATCAGATCCATGTAGACATCTACATCTTCAACAAATTCTTCCACGAGCACAAACTTGCACAGTTGCGAGGTCTTTTTGGAGTGAAGGACAAGATTGCTTAACAACTGCTTTTTGTTCCTTCTCATTTTTTTTATGCATTGTAATTTGAGGGAGGGTTTTTCCCATTAGGTTTTCCCTCTTTCCTCATTATTTCAGTGTCTCATTCTTATATGCATTGTACAATGGGTACCTAACATGGCCTTGGTTGTCGGGACCCATTCGTCATGTACACCCTAGTAGTGTTCATGGGGGTGTTGGAGATATTACACACTCACCTATAATTATTTTCCTAAGTTTTACTGTAATACCCCTAGGCCGAACCCCAACTGTAAATATAAATGTACATATGTATATAAGCTGGTGAGTTGTTTTTTATCGTTTTTCATGCGCCTTCCATGGTATAGCCCGCACATGTAATGCATACTAAAATGATGAAGTGTGCACATTTCAACTGTAAATATAAATGTACATATGTATATAATATGGTGAGTTGTTTTTTATCATTTTGCATGTGCCTTTCAGGGTATAGCGCACACATGTAATGCATACCAAAATGATGAAGTGTGCACATTCCAGGATACCGTGTGCAGTAAACTTAAGTGCACGTGATTTTGAGGCCAGAGAGGCTTTGTGTATATGTTGTGTTTTGAGGTTGGTGAGTTGGGAGGCATAAAGGACAATATGCATGCAATGTAAATGTAATCACATGCAAATATTAATGAAAAACACATCACTGCTGCAGACCAACCATGTAAAAGAGTATGGGGAGCTAAACTCCACTAGTTAGGGAAAGGGGGCTAAAAGTTAAGGATAAGGGGCTATGCTAGGGAGCTTAAGCCAAAAATGAATATTATATTAATATTCCTTAAAGTATAAAGTATGGATGATTATTTTATCCTAGGTTCTAAGGATGAGGATAAGTGGGCCAAAGTAGTTCTCAACACGACAAGTGTCAAATTGGGAACATGCATACATATAGTTTGGACTTAGTTCATTTTACCATCATTCCATCATCATTCACTCACTCATTCAGTTGTCTTTCATACCTTCCTGTCACTGTACTTGTACATGTACCTATACCTGTACCTGGTTAGATTAGGAGATGGAATGAAGAAGCAAGTTGTCAGGCCCGTGGGATATTGAAGAGGCGGGTTTCTAGGCCGGTGAGAAATTCTCTCTAAGTGAGATAATTGTTGTGAATTGATTTCTTGAAGGTGCCAAACTGCAACTACAAGGCTCTGAAACCTCCTGTTTGGCTTGTTGTTGAAGCCCCAAAAAGGAAGTGGGGTAACCGAGGGACTGTTGACCAGAGAAGGGGCACAGTTCCTGGGGTGGGACAAACATGTGGGGAATGAGGGATTGTAGGCTGTTAGTTACAGTTGGCACCTATGATGGAGCTTTTCATGTTGTCTGAGATACATCAGCCTAGGTAGGTGTTCCTTTACCCGGGTTGATTTTAGTCTCAACTCAGGGGTGACCCATTGTTGAGGGTTTTGAGTAGTGTGGTCTAAGGCTAGGAGGAACATGGAAGGTCTGCACACAGTTGGTGATATTTTTACCAAGATAAGTGTCAATTGTGTGTTAAATTACGTGTTGCATTATTATTTATGCATTTATTGTTATGGTTTTTTTCTGTGTGTGTTGCATATGTATTTTTATTATTATTTTGTATGAATCTGTGCATTTGCAGAGTTTTCTATATGTTTTAATTTTGTATACAGTTCAAAAATTTTATGTGGTATATCCCAGTTGGATGTTGGGGATGCTGCAATATGGTATCAGAGCTCCAGTTTTCAACATTGATCCTGGATGGGCCGAGCAAGTTGAATTAAAGAAAAATTTCATAGAAAATTGATTTCAAAGTGGCCAAATTTCAAGTTACAGTGTGTCCATGGTAAAAATCAGAAGCAATTGCATAGAATTGGGCAAAATCCCCAATTTATGTTGTTAAATTCACAAGAAATTTGAGAAATTTGACCAAGTGGTGAGATATTCTTAATTTAATATTTGTTCTAGAAAATTCAGACCTGGAATTGGTCGAATTTGAAGCTACAAGGAAGCCATGACAGATGGAGCAAGATTAGTTGATTAAAATTCTCAATTCGTGAATTGAATTTGGGAAAAATTCATTCTAGAAATGTCATTCGACAACGATTTGTTGTTGCAAAGGTTGAATTGGTGTTATCGGAGTGAAATTGAACAAATTTCATAGTTGCAGAATGTCCATAGTGAAAATTGGGAAACTTTTGGCAAAATCCCTAATTTCTGCAGTGGAGTTCATGAGGAATTGATGCACAAAAAAATGAAGGTGCCCAGGTTTGTGCACTAGAAATTCGTAATGCGCAGTGAAAATATTATGATGTGTGGAAAATAACGGTGCATGGCTGTGCACGCTAAAATTTGGTGCTACACAGTGCAGAGTGGTAACACACACAAAATAATGGTGCTACACAGTGCAGAGTGGTAACACACACAAAATAATGGTGCACAGGTGTGCACACTTAAATTTGGCATTGCACGGTGCATAATTGGTAATGCACGAAAAATAACAATGCGCGGGTGTGCACACTTAAATTTGACACTACGCGGTGTAAGATTTTTAATGCACGAAAAATAATGGTGTGCGGGTGTGCACACTTAAATTTGGCACTGTGTAGTGCAAGATTTGTAATGTGCAAAAATAACGATGCATGGGTGTGCGCACTTAAATTTGGCGTTGCATGGATTGGAGATAGTGAAGTGCAAAAAATAATAGTGTGCAGATGTGTGCACTAAATTTAGCACTGCATGGTGCAGATTGGATGGCATATGCGTAATATTGGTGTGTGTGGTATGCAGATGCATTATGTTGGCGTCTGTGGTGTGCACACTGAGTATTGGAAGAGCATAGAGGAATTTTGTTGGTGCATGCACAATGTTGGTATGCAATGCATGCATACTAATTATTTATGTTGCACAGCGGTTTAATTAATGGTGTGCACATAGTACTAGTGTGTGGTGGGAGAATACTAAACTTTGTCATGGTACGATGTGTAGAGTGTAATGCACATGGAATATTAGCATGTGACACAAAAATTGCGTGCAACAGGTATTAGTGCATGAACCAAAATTGTGCGTGATAGATATTGTCACGCGACACAAAAGTAGTGCGCACTAGATATTGGCGTGAAAGAGAAATGAACCACAATGGTTATAGGTGCAAGGAGCATGTGCTACCTTATAGTGTTTATGTGCATGCTAAATGTGGGTGTACATTTTCAAATTTATGCGCATGAATTCGTTTGGATAGTCTACAACAACAGAAAACCCGTGAATTTATGAGACATTTTATACTATTTGAAGGTCATCTTTTTGCAAAGTGTTTTTGAGGCCCTAAACAACATTTTTAGCTACTCAAAAACCATGAGAACAAAGTGTGCCAGTGTATAGTTGTCTCTGCAACTCAAATAAAATATTTTGGAGAGAGATTTCTAATGGTGTAAACTGCTCGTCAAACAGATCTTTTATGAGGAAGTTACAGGACAAACAATAAAGGGTAAATTTTAAGACCCAACTAACTTCGAAGGGCCATAACGTTCTTCTCTGGAATCAGATTGAGGCACAGGAGTAGTCTATGGAAAGATATTAAACCATAGAATGGAGCTGAATTAAAATTTTGGGCATGTTAAAAATGTTTAAGATGGCACATAAGGTACCTATAGCATTTCAGAAAAAAAAAACACTAATTGGCCTAGAACTTCAGCAGGATATAACTAGCATCCCAGAACCCAAAAATAGGTGAAACTTGGAAAGACTATCCAAAATATGCATGTGAAGAAACCCAATTAAGCTCCTACAAAAAATCCAATGGAGTCGGTGAAAAAATGCATAATTACAACGTATATCTGCACCAAGTTGAAGTGCAAACAAAAGAATTAATAGACAATTTTCAAATAACTATAACTTTCTTCTCAAGACTCAGAATTGAGCATGGAAGAAGGCATTGGAAAGGTCTTGGACAATACAATATAATTGTTCACCCAGAAAATTAATCTAGGCAATTGATTTTTCAGGAAATCATAAGACAAACGAAGGGTTGTATGAATGGCTTGTTATGCCATTTGGCTTAACAAATGCGACAAGTACTTTTATGAGGTTGATGAATGAGGTATTGAAAGATTTCATTAGTAAATTTTTGATTTTATATCTGGATGATATACTAGTCTTCAGTAAAACTAAAGAAGAGTATTTGAGACACTCGAAATTAGTGATGAGGAGATTGCATTGGGAGAAGCTGTTGATAAATTTAAAGAAATCTTGTTTTATGAAGACATAATTCATTTACTTGGGTTTTGTGATCTCTTTGAATGAATTGAAGATGGATATAGAGAATGTAAGAGAAATCAAAGAATGTTCGTCGTCAAGAATCATATTTGAGGTGTGAAGCTTCCATGGATTATCAAGTTTCTATAGTAAGTTCATTAGAAATTTCAATGAAATTTGTACACCGATGATGGATACGGTGAAAAAGAAACACAAGACTTTTAAATGGACAGAAGAAGTTGAGAAAAGCTTCAATATATTGAAGGAGAAGACAACAAAACAACCGATTATGGTCTTGCCATATTTTGGGAAGACATTTCAAGTAATATGTGATGCAAGTGGAGTTGCAGTTGGAGCAGTCTTGAGCCAAGATAATACGCATGTTGCATATTTCAGTGAGAAGATGAATAACACTAAGAGAAAGTACTCCACATTTGATAAATAATTTTATGCAATAATTCAAGCCTTGAAGAAATGGAGGCACTACCTTGTTCCAAAGGAGTTTGTTTTGTATAGCGATAATCAAGATTTACAATTCATAACCAGACAGGAGAAGTTAAACCACATACATGCTATGTGGATAGAGTTTATGAAAATTTTCACTTTTGTCATTAAACATATTTCTGGTAATGATAAGAAAGTTGTTGATGCATTGAGTAGGAGATGTTTGATTCTGTAGTAATTTCAAGTAAAAACCTTAGGATTCAAACACCTTAAGGAGATGTATTGTGATGATTTAGATTTTAAAGAAGCAAATGAAGCATGTGAAAATCCTATGCTCAGAGACCGAATCCAATGGAACGAGTATCTGATTCAATATGGATTGTTGTTTAAAGGTTTCCAGTTGTGCATACCAAAATGCTCGATGAGAGAAAATCTGTTGAAGGAAAACCATAGTGGAGGTCTAGCATGATATTTTGGCCACAACAAGACATTTACACAGTTGAACAGTTCATACTATTGGCTAGGTATGAGAGCAGAGGTGAAAAGGTTTGTAAACATATGTAATATTTTCTAGTATGCCAAGGGGAAGAGATAGAACATTGAATTGTATCAATCATTTCCTATTCCAGAAAGGCCTTGGGATGTAATAAGCATGGATTTTGTGTTGGGATTGCCAAGGACACAAAGAGGAAGTGATTCCATATGTGTGGTAGTTGATAGATCCTCAAATATGACACACTTTATCCCATGCTAGAAGCCTAATGATGCAACACACATTGCAAATTTGTTTTTCAAAGAGGTTGTGAGACTTCATGGGTTTCCTAAGAGTATTGTCTCAGACAAAGACACTAAATTTGTTGTTCATTTATGGAGGATATTGTGGAAGAAGATGGGGACAAAAATTTCTTTTAGTTCAGCAAATCAGCCTCAAACAAATGGACAGATTAAGGTAGTGAATCAGAGTTTAAGAAATTTGTTGAGGTGTTTGGTCACTCAACACCATAGCTAGTGGTATCAAATTATGTCACATGCAGAGTTTGCATAAAATGACTCATTAAACATAAGTACAGGAAAGACTCTGTTTCATATAGTGTAATGGATGAATCCAAGAGGAGTATCATAGTTGAGAGATTTGGAGCAAAATGAATTCAGAAGCACCGGAGTAGAAGACATCACTGTAGAAATATAGAAGCTTCATACTCAGATCAAGGAGCAGTTGTAGAACAACAACTAAGAATATAAACACAGAGATGATCAACATAGGAGAAAAATTCAATTTGAAGCTGGAGGTCAAGTTACTGCACATCTTAGGAAGGAAAGGTTCCCAAGGGACACATACAACAAATTAACACTGAAGAAGATAGGACCATGCATGATCTTAAGGAAATTTGATGAAAATTCTTATGAGATAGAGCTGCCAAAAGATATGGGTATATCACCAATATTCAACATTTCAGACCTGTATCCTTACAGGGGAGATGACAAAGGATTAGAAGATCAAAAAGATATCCAATGGGAGAAGAAGATGCCTGTAGCAGAAAGGCCATAGATGGAGAAGATCATAGATCAGAGGATTGGTAAGAATACCAGGAGAAATATTTATTTTGAATATTTGGTAAAGTGGAAAGGACACCCGATAGAAGATGCCAGTTGGGTAAATGAAGTGGATATTCAAAAGCATGGAAAGAAAGTGCATGAGCTCATGGATAGGAGTCCACACATTTTTATATAGAGGAGTATGATGCAGGAGCATTGCCAGCAAAGTGCAAGTGGAGGACAACTCAGCACACTAGCGCGCATTTTGAAGAAATGAATTTTTAATTTAAGGAGGCGTATCACACATATATCTTGAAAAGATTGTAATTTAAGAGCATCTTTAATGTTTTATAGCCGGATGATCATGTGAGATCGTTGGAAGATGTATTTTCTTTTAATGATGTTGTGCGCAATACATATTCGATGTGTTTGATCTTATATGTCTATGACAAACATTTATTGTAATAAATCCTTAGTAGTTGGATGATTTTATTTCGATAGGATAGCACTAAGGTAGCTTGGAGGGAAAGCTCAATGAGCTCGTGTTGTATAAATAAATGTATTATTGCCCAAATGAGGTTGTTGTGAAAATAAAGATTGTTGTTGAAGATCATTGTAGTTGAGAGTTGTAGAGCTGTTGAAGAGAATTGTATGAATCCATGTATATAACAGTTGAATGAATATAACAGAGGAGTATTATTCCAAATGTTGAGTGTTGTTGTGTCTATATGAATGAATGAATGGTATGATTTCTGTTAATTTCAATTCTTTGTTATTTCTTGTTTTATGTTATGAAAGCATTTACATGGCTCAATGTATGAATATGCGAGATAGTAGATAAGTTTCAATTATTTCTCTTCTATGAGCCTATGAAAGGAGTTCATAAGTGTTAGCAAGGTGTGCATTGACATAGTCTGTTTCAACTCAAAATCTTAGAAGAGGTAACGTGACACATTTGCATGAAAGGAGTGCATAAGTGTTCGTAAGGTGTGCATTGACAGAGTCCGTTTAGACTTAGAAGTTCAGCAGGGACAGTTGAAGGAAGTTTTCCACAAGGTGTGTGCAGAGTCGATACTTGCTTAAGTATCAAAGGAGTCATTCTGAGAAGTTCAGGGTGTTGAGGAGGAACAAATCCAAGGGAGATAGCTTGGAGCTTTGTATGCAGAGAGTGCATAATTTTCCACAAGGAGTGCGTGAAAGAGTCTTTTGACTCACAAGCTTAGGTGGAGTAGCTCAAGTGTGGTTGCAGAGGAGTGAAAAGAACTGTTGCAAGGTGTGCGCAGTCTCCCACAAGAAGCTAATTTGTGGAAGAAAAACATGTTGCAAGGTGTGCATAGGGAAAGTTTCGATGAAGTGTTGAAGAGAAATCCCCTAAGGAGAAAAAGGCTCGAAGGAAGAACAAGCTTAGGAGGGATATCAGCGAGAATCCTTCAATAGAGTGGAACATGTTGAAGATTATCCAACTCGTCAAGTAAGATCCATCCAAGAGGGAGCATAATCATTCCAAATCGACAGATCTAAGAGAGCTACATGGAGGTTAGTCATAGAATCCTATCGACACTTTGTGGTTCGAAGGTGTAGAAGTGTTGTAAGAAGAGGGGTCACGAAGAGATCCTAATCGTCGACTGTGAGGAGATACATGACTGTGGATTAAGGAGTTTGGGAGACAAATTTTTGAAGGAATTGTATGGAATGAGAGGAATCTTCACGAAGTCACGAAGGCCAAATTAGAGCTGGACTGTCAGATCTTGGTCACCTGGTAGAGATCTACGTATTTTGGTAGAAATGTTTCAGAAAGAAATGAGGACGGAGGTTACAATATTTTCGAGGCCCAAAGTTATGAAGAGGTTTGGACCATGGTCATAGCCCATGGTCATATTGGAGAATATTCTAGCATGAGGCTAGCACTCACATTTTGGTGTTGCCAAAAGCGCCAGAGAGTAGAGTTGCGTGTAGTTTGAACCTGTAGGTGACATCAAAGGGACCTGTGTGTTATTTGTTCAGGGTCTATTGGAGGCCCAAAGAGCTAATTTAGATCAAGGTGTTTGAATATCCTTGGACGAGAGGTTGTAGAATCCCCAAGAGGGAAGGGAGGGATGCATCAAGTGGTATAAGAGCCCAAAAAAGGTTATGTCTGATAGCATCAATTGGAAATCAAAGCCACAAATTTTAATTCTATAGGAAGGAGGTGAAAAGAGGTAGCTTGATATCATCAAGAGGTATTAGATACATTAATTGAAAGTTGTGTGAAGAAAGTTCGACACAATGCCTCCCAAAAGACGTGTAGAGCCACTTGTAGCAAATCGATCTATGGAAAGGCAGATGCGAGAACTTTGATCAAGGTTAGATGCTATGGAGACAACACAAAGGAGAGCACCTGATGTTGAGACATTAGTGATGCAGAGAATGTGTAATATATCAGATATAGAATGTATGCATAACAAAAATAAAATGCTAGTAATGGCAGAATATCAGCAATATAACCAGAACTTTAACCACAATAACACTGAAATGATATAAGAATAACAATAGAAATAACACTTTGAATCTGAAAGCAATGTTCATAGGCCTCTTCGAGGGGGAAACCTCCAGTTGAATAGAGCTCTATTACAATAATATCCAAGCTAGGGTTCTCATACCCTCGACTCTTATTTATACTATAAAGAAACATCTAGAGGAAGATCCTTCTAGAAGCAGAAGATTCTATTAGGTCTTCTTACATCCGCCTTATTCTATTTTATTGAAAGGCCTTATTAATATTGACCTTTATTACATTTGAATATATTGTTCTACCTATGTGCAGGTTAATACCCTAACATGTATGTCCCCTTAAAAACAACTTTGTCCTCAAGGCTTGAGATGAGGAAATTGTTGCAGAATGGTAGTTGGTTCCCAAGTGGCGTCTGTTGGAGTTGTATCTTTCCACTGGACTAGCACTTCCTTGATGGTTCTCTAATGGAGGCGATGCTCACCCTTGTCCAAAACCACTTCTGGTTGTAGCCAAATGGATCCTTCTTCAGCTAACTCTGGAAGGTTGGTTTGAATTTGGCACTTATCTCCAATCACCTTCTTTAAGCATGAAACATGAAAAATAGGATGTATCTTCGAATGGCTGTGCAAAGTTAAATGATAGGCGACTTGTCCCACATGCTTGAGTAGGGTATAAGGACCATAAAATTTGGGTGCTATCTTCTGACAATGCTCGACCTTGAGAGAAGTTTGCTTGTAAGGTTGCAGTCGAAGAAACACCCGATCCCCTTCTGCAAATTGACGTTCAGAGAGACCTTGATCTGCTGGTTACTTCATGTGATTCTGTGCCATGACCAAATTCTCTTTGAGGGTATGGAGAATGGCCTCTTGAGTTGCAAGTGTAAGTTCAAACGCCTGGACCTTCAAGGCACCCGGTAAGTATGAGAGAACTGAAGGTGGTTTTTGTCCATATACCACTTCAAAAGGAGTCGTGCATGTAGCTATATGGTATGAAGTGTTGTACCACCATTCAGCTAGGGGTAACCATTGAGCCCATTGTTTTTTCCTTTTCGAGGCAAAACACCTCAAATATGTTTCCAAACACTTGTTGACAACTTCCGTTTCGCCATCAGTCTGGGGATAATAAGCTGTGCTGAGATGCAATTTTGTGCCTTGTATCTTGAACAGTTCTTGCCAAAAATTGCTTGTGAAAGTTGGGTCGCAATAAAAAACAATAGAGTGCAGCATGCCATGAATGTTGAAGACCTGATCCATGAAGATTTGAGCCACTGTGGATGTTGTAAATGAGTGTTGAAGGGCACAGAAATGAGCGTACTTGGAAAGGCGATCAACAACCACCATGATGACGGATTTATTTCCTAATTTGGGTAAGCCGGTAATAAAATCCATAGAGATATCCTTCCAAATAGCAGGTGGAATCGGCAATGGTTGTAGGTTTCCCAGTGATTTGACGGTTTCTCCCTTGTTGCATTGACACACATCACATTCAGCTACAAAATTATGAATGTCCTATTTCATACCATCCCCAAAAAAGGAACGTTTGACCTTGTCATAGGTTTTTGTGAACCTGGAGTGCCCTGCTGTGGGTGTAGCATGAAGCTCAGATAGTACCATGGATTTAATCTTTGATTCTTTACTTAAATACAGATGGCCTTTGTATCAAAGTTCCTCATGGAGCCAAGAGTACCCTGGGGAAGCTGGAGCATTGGACTGTAATTGCTGGATCAACTACGAACTTTTGGGGTCTTGTAGCCATTCCTGGCGAACGACTTGGAGCCACTCTGGTACAATGGGGTCTCATAGCCATTCCTGGTGAATGACTTGGAGCCACTCTAGTACTATGAATGAAAGAGAAAAAAGGGATCCTTCATCTTCATATTTTTGAGAAAGTGCATCCGCAACCACATTGTCTGTTCCTTTCTTATAAATGATCTCATAATCATATCCAAAGAGTTTAGTCACCCAGTTTGTTGTTCTGGGGAGGAAATGCGTTGTTCCATAAAACACTTGAGGCTTTGATGGTCTATCTTAATTTGGAATAGTTGCCCCAATAGATAAGGACACCACAGATCCACGACATGCAGAATAGCCAACATTTCCTTTTCATAG
>CBVK0100228870.1:0-23917 GCA_900067695.1 Picea abies | reverse complement strand
GAGATCTACACTCTTTCCCTACACGACGCTCTTCCGATCTCACTTCTCTTCTCTGTACCGTATATATGTAGCTTCTTTGCATCTTGTGCATTCAATATTCTCCATTCCTCAGCATGCTCATCCCGTGCTAATCTCCTCCACATCTCAAGTGTTCTGCATGATCATCATCGTGACTCTTCAACTTCTCTAGCTGTTTTCCCACGCGTTCAACATCACTGGGTGTTATGCTGAGATTCCTTAGCCTCTCTGGCAGTTGAGAATCTTCATCTTCTTTGTGACAGTCGAGCTCACCTTCTCTGTTTCAGTTACAGACCTCAATGCCCATCCAACTGTCCATCACCTTCACGAACATCTTCATTCCTCTTGAAGATTCACAACGGCTCTTCACCTTCTCTGTGAATCATCCCATGTGTCTTCAAGTCCTCTGGATGGAACCATCAGTGGTTTCTGGAAGTTATACTATGTCATGCTATAGTAGCCCTCCGATCTTCTTCAGTTTTATTTGCATCGTTGGATGAACTTTATTAATCTTTCTACACTAGCTCCTTCCCTAATGTGACTATGGTCATAACCAAGTGCCTATGCAAAAAACATTTTTCGTGAATTCACGTTTCATGGATCTGGAGATGTGGCATCTCGACTTTCCAAGTCGCTATCCCCGATACCTTGTAATGGCATGGGATAAATGGTCCTGATCAGATATTGATTCTATGGCTACAATTGCATCGCAATTTCGCATATCACGAAATCAACATTCTTGTTGCATTATTTCTTTGACATCTCCAAGTTGCGATCCCCAAAACTCCGATATCGAGTTAGATCAACGGTCCAGATCTGAGCTTGATTCTACGGCTGTGATTGCATCGCAATTTCGCATATCATGAAATTGACATTCCTATGGTGAATGTTCTTGTCTCTTCCAAATCTCGATCCACGAAACCCCGTGAAGAAGTTAGATCAATGGTACAGATCACTTCTTGATCTGATGGTTGCAAATACGTCACGATATCGCATATCGTGATTTCGGCATTTCTGTTGCACTGTTTACTTGCCTCTCCATGTTGCGATCCCTGATACTCCGAAGTGGTGTACATCTGATGATGTCACACGTGGATTGACACGTGTTGAATACTTCCACGTGTCACTCTGATTCGTGACTTACATGTTCCTGAAGTGTTGAATCAACTTGACACTTGTCATTACCTGGTTGTGCCACGTGTTCCTAGCTGATGTGGTTTGCTGACGTGAGTCAGGTTGACGGTCTAGATCATATCTTGTTCTGACGGTTTAGATTCAGTCAGGATTTCACACATCCCGATTTCGGGGTTCCTGATGTCAATAATTTTTTACATGTCCGACTCTAGATCCCCGAAACTCGGACAAGGACTGGAATCAATGGTCCATATTTGTCCTCGGTCCAATAGTCGAGATTATATTGGGGTATCTCATATCGCAATTTCGAAAGTCCTGTGGTTATTATTCTTTGACCTCTTCAACTCACGATCCTCAGAACCCTGACAGGGAGTCGGATCAACGGTCCACATAACCCCTTGAGATGGACGGTTCTCCTGCTTTCAGGATTTTGTGAGCCCCTTTTCTCCTTGCACTTTAAACACCATGCAGGTTTTCCTCCATCCAACAGTGGTCGGATCCTGTACTCAGATCTAATTCCTAAGATCTATCCTCCTCTTTAACGCATGCACTTCTCGTCTTTATTCAGATCTAACAGCCCTCATGCTATCAGGAATTTTGGATGGGATCCAACGATCAGCGACGCTTCTCCTCCAAGCTTACACATCCTTCTTACTTGGAAGAATTTCAACTCTGTGCTAATTCCTCCTGAGCCTACGTTGTTCCTGTTTGTCTATCGATGCACACTCTGATCCTGCCATCTTCGCTTTTGTACTTGCCATCAATGACATGCATACGCTACCTGTTAAGCATTTGCCAACAGTTCATGCTCTTCCTCCGACTTGGAATACACCAGAATGTCATCCAGGAAGACTATGACAAACTTGTCTAGATAGTCCCTGAATACACCATTCAGCAGGCACATAAAAACAATAGGTGCATTCGACAACCCAAATGGCACCACTGTGAACTTGTAATGACCATACCTTGTTCTAAAGGAGTTCTTGCTGATGTATTCATCCTTTATGATTACCTGGTAATATCCTGACCTGAGGTATATCTTCAAAAATATATTCTCATCCTTCAATTGATCGAAGAGGTCATCAATCCTCGACAGAGGATATTTGTTCTTCACAGTTATTTTTTTCAATTGTCTTAAATCAATACACAATCTCAACATTCCATCCTTCTTCTTCACGAACAGGACCAGAGCTCCCCAAGGTGACACACTTGGGCATATGTACCCCTTCTTTTAAAGCTCTTAAAGTTGCAATTGCAAGTCTTTCAGCTCTGGCGTACTCATTTTGTAAGGAGCTTTCGACACTGGAGCTACTCCAGGCATCAAGTTTACAGAGAAGTCAATATCTCTCTTCGGGGGTAATCCAGGTACCTCTTGAAATACATCATCAAACTGCTTTAGCACCACATAATATCGAATAATTGACACCTTATCCTGAGGTGTTTCCTCCACATGAGCTGCAAATAATTGATAGCCTTTTCTGTAGCACTTCTTCAGTTGCATTGCTGAGATTTCTCTGATAGTAACAACTCTGGGAATTCCTTGGAATATTTTTCGATTCCCTTCCTCATCCAGGCAAGTGAATGCCTTGTTACGATAGTCCAAGATGTCATGGTGCTAGTCCAACCAATCCATCCCAATTAGATAGTCATAACACCCTAAAGTTAGAACATTCAATTCAACCTTTGTTCTCAGTCCCTTCATATCCACTGGATAGGACTTAACTAACTCAGTGACTTTTCTCTTGGTTCCTGTAGCTAGCTGCACTAACCAAGACTTTTCATGTTTGCTTCTTGACAAATGAAAAATTTCCACCATTATAGGATCTTTATAACTATGGCTAGCCATTGAATAAATTAAAATAGTAAATGGTTGGTTGTTAATCATACCTTCTACTTCAATCATGTGCGATTGAAATTCATCTTGCTTGTTGTCTAGGGATGCATAGATCCTTAGCATTATGTTGCCCATGTCCTCCAATGTTTCAGCTTGCTGAACATTATGGACAACTCTCACTTTTCCATTTTTGTGGGGACAATCTCTATACTTATGGTTTCCCTGACATCCCCAACACTGAATGGGCATCTGTCTTGGCCTTTTTTCCCCTACTTCATCCATTCTCGGCTCTCTCCTTGAGGACTATTTTTGAAAAAGGGATGTTTGTTTCCCTTCTTCCTTTTCTCTTTATTGAACTTCCTCTGGTCATTCCAAGCTTTCTGAAAGGTAGGATTTTCTCTTTTCTTCTCATATAAGCATTTCTCTCTTCTTAACATTTCTTCCATGGTATTAGGGTCATCATACTGGATATTTTCATCTATGGAAGGTGGTAATCCACTCAGATATCTTTGAATCTTGACAATTTCTTCTTTGATTAACGAAACATACTTCAACAATTCCAAAAACCTACGTTCATATTCATCAATGGTCATGCTACCTATCTTAAGTTCAAATAACTCCTTCATATTTCTGTCATAATATCTCTTTGTCAAATACGTCTTCTCGAAATAACTCTTGAATTACTTCCAAGTGATATATTTCTCTCTAATGTGTTGCACCTGCACAATTTGATCCCACCACATGGGTGCTTTTCCTTTCAGTTGATACATCACAATTCTTCCTTCCGCATGAGAGGAATAATTCTGTAGTTGGAATTATTTCCTCATACCAAGCAACCACATTTTGTCGTCTTCGTCCTTCGGATGTTCTCCATCAAACGTAGGAGGATTAATCTTGTTCATCTCTCCCTTCAATTCATCCACTCCATATCTCCTGTGCTTTTTGGTAGGGGATGGGCTTGAACTACTGTGTGTCCTTCTCTTGGAGTGACCTTGGGAGTGATCATGGTGTCTACCCACACTCCTTGACCTTCTTTCCTATCAAGTCTAGTGACTCCCTGTTTTTCTCAAGTCACTCTCCTTATCCAACTTCTTTTCTATTCTCTCCAAACTCTTTAACAAATTTATGTTGAACTATCCTTGTTTTTCCTGAGCTTTTCTGAGCTTTCTGCTATCTGCTCGACGAGTTTGGGCATATTTTTGCAATCCTTCAATGATCTTCAATATGTTTCCTTCCTTATCTATCTCTTATCCATGGCCATTGGAGTTTTATCCTTCAACCCACATATGAACATCCATTCCTTTTGCTTCATCCTCGGAACTGGAAGAAGTTTGTGCCCTTTCCATTTCTTTTGCACTCAGTGGAAATTCTATTCGGTTGTGGTTCTTGTTAAAATACTGCATCACAATGTACAGACAATTGGAATTTGTTAGGTCATTAATCCTTAAAAAATCCCAGAACATTCATAAACAACTTGATTCAATAAAAAGTTCAGTTTCCATGAATTTTTCGAGCTCTGCTCGGCTTTGTAGTGCACTCAGGCCTTAGCCCTTTTTCTCTCAGTTTTCCAACCCACGTGACCACGATTTGTGACCAAGAACTATATGTAAAGGTTCTCTAATTGAAAATTTGGGGTTTTGGGATTTTGGTTCTGTAGACTCTCACACTCGCTTCCCTCTCCAACTCCTGACTTCTGAACTTCCAACCTTTCTAGCCACTGCGCCCACAACAAAGCCTTCACCAACCACAGTGGTGATAGGTATTGTACTTAAGAAGGTCCACGTTACCTTAGGTGATGCCATCTGGCCCCACTGTGTCTACTTTTCCTTCAGGGCCCACTGGAATGTGGCACACATCCCATGTGTCCACATCCATCCAAGTGACATCAACCCGACCCACTACTTCATCTCTTTGAGATTTCATGATTTCGGGCTTCGGGAGTTGGTGAATTATCACATCCCTCTTCTCCTGAAAATCGAACTCCCAAAATTACTCTCTTCTCTTCTACTTGATCCAACGTATGAGATCTTTTTCCTAGATCTAAAGTGTATATTTTTTTCGGTACTTCGTAGTTTCAGGTTTCGGGGTTTTGTTCCTCAGTGAACCCCTCTTTTCCCGATAGCTAAACTCCCGAAAGGATTCTCAGATATCCTCTCGACACCTTCTCTATATCTAACAATCGTAAAGGTTTTTTCTTTCTTTATGAACAAAACCTACAGTTCCAACACCCCAAGTGTTGAGTTCCCTCTCTCTCTGTGGTCAAATACCACATCAACTACGGTTTTATTTCACCACTACTCTCCTAAGCTTTGTACAAGGCCAAGTAACCCGTTGGCAACCAAAAACATTCTAAGGTTCGAAATTATTCCTCCTGACACAATTTACTCTCGAAACCTTGGGTCCAAAGACCACTTATCTAGCCCATCTAGGCTCAGCGTTGAGACCTTGGGCTCTGATACCATATTGTAACATCCCCGGCCATCAACCCACTTGTCGGGCAATGCTACTACATGGAAACATTCTCATACTTATATAGTATTCATTTAAATAAAGTTAAATGGCTTAACATAGTAAACATATAATTATTGCTAACATACATAATTAATGGAATCAACAGTAAATATCATCGCAACGAAATACATGATAATATTGCAAGCATCAAAGACATGAAATTTAATTGAAATTAAACACATGCATATACTTATCTTTGAAACTGTAGTAACTCCACCAACCACATGTAGAATTTCCACGAACGTCCCAGCCTTAGACCTCACTTCTCATCACACTCAAGAATGGGTCACCCCCGAGCTGGGACTAAGCTCCACCCAAGGCAATGGAATGATAGACTAGGCTGATGTTACAGGAAAAAATCACAGAGAAATCGAAAGGATTCTACCCCAAAAGCCTTCTTACGCCTGTTATCACTCCAAGAAACCCTTTGTGGTTGTAGAACAAAGGTGCTTGGTAACTTAAGAATAATGGTTTTTATGCATTTGGGACAATGGGGTCTTCAATGGTTTGTATAAGAAACAACTCATCAGACATTCAAAGATAAAGTGCTTTCAGTAAACAATAACCAGATCCAATAATTGAAATAGAGTATGTAGAAAACTGTTCTCGATTTGCCAATACTAGTGAAAGTAGGGCCTAATACAAGATAGCAAGGAATCCTCTAATTTCAAGCCTATGATTTCAACAAAGAGGTAACAGTCTTTATGAACTAAAATAAACTGAAATTAAAGTACAGAGAATGAAATATGAACAATTCTGGTATTGGAAACGAAAGGAAACTCCACTTTATTTATGCAAAAAGAGTCTATACATTAGCTTGAAATTTTTTCCCAGTTTGAACCCTTGTTTCATATCAAAAACAGACATTTATAGCCTCTTACAAATAGTTATACAGATCCTAAAAACATGGATCTGTATTTAATAAAGACAACTCAATTCTATCTAAACAAATTGAAAATAAAGTCTTTAACAACTAAACTTAATAGTCGAACTGTCTTCAATCTCCAAAATCGCCATCTGCATCCTTCAGCTCCTGGTATCTGCAATGTGGTGAAAAATAGTAGGACACCTGTCTTTGACTGTTGGATTTCCCAACGTTTATGGTCAATTTTTTAGGAAATGGTTTTGCATGTGTTACCAAAATTCTCTCGAATCCCTGATGCTGAACCTTTTGCATGCGATTTGATAGCCCACTGATACACTAGAGCCCCTTCAAAACCCGTTTGGAATGAACTGTCCTGTCCTTGGCTTCAAAAATTAGTTTTCCAGCTTTCAACAGCGCACTCCTTTAATTTTTCGCGAGTTAGTTGTTGAAATCCGTCACTTTTCACAGCTAACGGGTTATAAAATAATAGCTTTGCACTGGGGAAAGTCCCGATTGTGCTCAAAATGAGTTTTCACCCCCAAAATTTGATTTCAAACAAAAATTAGTGAGTATCCGATTTCTCACCTTGCATATTAACGATAACTTCAGCGAGTACCTTCAGATCTGGATGGGGTTTTTGGCTTTGTTTTTGTTTCAACCTCCTTATCTGCCTTTTGAGGCGTTTGGAAAGCCACCACAAGCTTTTGTAGTCTTTGGTGAGTTTTTTCTTCCTCTTCTTCTCTCTAACACTTTCCTTAGCCAATCTTTCAAACGCAACATTGGTCTTGGCGAATTTATCAGATAACCTCTTATACCTTTCTTTAATCACCTGCTCCAAGACCTCTTGCTGGGCAATTACCTCCTTGAGATGCTTGATCTTCTGAGACTTCTTTGATTTGGAGTTTTTTGATGATTCTCCCTGTTCTGTCTAATTGAAGGTTTCATAGTTATGTGCACACTCATATGACTGCTCAAGAATCTTGGTGACAGGGCATTGATCTTGCTGCTCTAATTCTGATTCTGAATAGGGCAAGTTTAATATATTCTTCCCTGTACTCTGCTCTGTACTCTGCTCTGTATTCTTCTCTGTGGTCTACTCTGTGGTCTACTCAAAGTTTAACTTTCTCTTCAACCTGTGAGGATTCACTCCAGATATTATATCTTATGGAGGCCCTGGCAGGGTCCTTCTTTTTCTTGAACTTCTTTGAGGAGAGGATTGTTTCTTTGAACTCTTCACCTGTTCATTTGCAATTTGGTTCTGTGTTTCAAATCCTTCCCATAATAGGAAATGTTCCCAGATCCTTCCCTGTTGTTTCAATTCCTCTAGGATAATCAATTTTATGAGGCTGAAGTGACACAGAGTAGTTTTCATGCTCAAGGGTTGGGCTCTAATCTTCTTGCAAACCTTAGTCAAACTTTTATGTAGGAAATAAGGCAAACTAAGAGGGTTCTTTCATGTGAAATGATCCAGTAGTTTGAAGTGGTACATCATTAGTTTATCATATCTTCCTTCCGAGGTGATGTACAATTGGATACCTTTGAACAATTCCTGCCATTCTTCGTCTAGATAAGAAACTAGCATACCTTTTTTCCATGATTTGTGCATGTATCCCTCTTTCAAATAAACTCTGAAATCCAAATTTTTGGGAGCTGTGGTTTTAAACCAGCTTTGACCGGTTCTTGGTAAACTTGTAGCTGCGGCAATGACAGCCTCATCCACTCTAATTTCTATGGACCCGACGTGAGCTTTATTTCCATCGAAATTCTTGGCAAAGGCTTCTGCTGTAGCCTGGTGGCAACCAACTTGCAACCTTTCAACGAATTCAATACACCCTGCATTTTCAAGATGATTCTAGACTTCGGGATGTGTTTGTGAAAAGGACAGGTTATCCATCTCTCTCTTGATTAGAGCACCACTGCGTTTTCTCACCATTCTGTAGCTCAAAAATCTCGATAATTTGTAACCCCTACAACTGCCAGTCGGGTCGAGGTTTTGCGTTGTTGAAAGTAGTTCAGGCTTCGACTCTATTTTGAAACAAATGAAACTTCAACAGACTTCCAGAAACAATTTGTGATATGGGAACCACTATTCGATTTGATGTTATCAGGCCGACGGTGCCTCCTCTGTACCTGCACCACCGAACTTGAACTTGCCATCCCGGATGCCATGAGTGTTGAGCATGAATTTCTGAGCCGAATTCACATCACAATCCTATTCTGGCGTGCAAAATTGAGTTTCCATCATTACCCACTCTCATTAACGCATGATTTGGATTTGCCTGACGTGGGATGATCATATCATCATTACCTTCCGACGTGGATATCACGCACGTGATTCCTTCTTTCTTCAACAATGGCCCATGGAAAACGCCTCTGTCAGCTTTTCATACTTGCCACTTATGCCAGCGCGCGACCCTGTGGAAAACCCCTGTTAGCTGCGGAAAGTATGCACTTTCAACAACGCACCGCTTTGTAAAAAGCATTCCTTAGCCGCAAAAAATATGCACTTTCAACAACGCATGACCCGCGAAATTGATTCTTGCACATTTTGAAATTCACCACTTTCAACAGCGCAAAGACTTGTAAAAATCACTCCTTAGCTGCTGAAAGTTGACACTTTCCACAACGCACACTCAACTTTTGGACACACGTTAGCTGTGGAAAGTGAAAAATGAAAATTTTGAAAAGAAGACTTTATGGGTCAAATTATTTTCTAAGACAAAACCAAAACCTAATTTTTTGCAGCTATAAAAACTCAAAAAATAACTTGAGGACACTACCGATAGCCATGATATCCACTACAATACTCAACCAAAAAGACGGTTTCATTTTTGGAGTTAACATTTGGCTCCAACTGGGATGGGTATCTCCCTGTGAGGTGACCAAGAACCTAGCTAGACTCGGTAGCCTTATTGCGATTTGAAACAGACATTTGAAAAATAGTTGCTAGTACCATTGGGCATGGAGTTATTTGAATGACAGAAATAAAGAAAACAGAACTGAAAAAGAAAATATGTACAAGAAGAACCTGGCTTCAAAGGAAGCCTTATGAGAAATAGATCTTCAGGAAGTGCCCATTGAAAGGGCCCCCTGATACTGGCTCGCCTGAAAGAGTCTGGAGAACAAAGGTATTGTTCTGTTGCACCGCTGTTATGACAAAAGGACCTGTCCAAAGAGCCTCAAATTTTTCGTGTTTCCCTTTCTCCTGCCTTGCTGCATCCCACTTTAAGACCAAATCCCCTATTTTGACTTTCTTGTCGAAAGTTTGCTTGATCTTTTCCTGATGCAATTCAGTTTTTTCCAAGAGCTTCTCTCTATCTTGCTACAGTTCTACCAAATTATGGATCCTCCTAGTCAAATCATTTGATTCAGAATAAGTTTCTTGTAAGAATTTTGCAACCGGTAATGCAAGTTGAACAGGAAATATGGCCTTAGTACCATATACCAACTTGAAAGGAGATGTACCAATTGATTTCTTACATGTTACCCTGTCAGCCCACAAGGCAAACTTCAGTTTGGAATCCCAACCTATGGCATTTTGTTCAAGCAGCTTCTTTATGATTCTAACTAAACTTTTGTTTGATGACTCAGCTAAACCATTCCCTTGCGGATAGTAGGCTGTGGAATGTACCAACTGAATTCCCAGCTCTTCACACAATGTCACCAAGTGTTTATCTTTGATTGCAGTAGCATTATCAGTGACCAATCTCTTGGGGCAGCCAAATCTGGTGAATATGTTCTCTTGCAGAAAGTTTATGATGACAGTGTGATTGGCGTTCTGGGTGGGAATAGCCTTAATCCACTTTGTAAAGTAATCGGTGGCAACCAGGATCCACCGATGCTGACCACTAGAAGGCAGATGAATCTCACCTATGAAGTCCAGGCCCCACTGCTGGAAAGGCCCTGTGACCACTATAGGTTTGAGAGGAAGGGACTTCAGTTGTTGTTTACCTTCAAATTTCTGACATTTGTCACATGTTTTCACAAACTCATATACATCTGAAAATAGGGATGGCCAATAGTAACCAGATCTTAAGATTTTGTGTGTTGTGGTTTTCCAATAGTGATGTCCTCCGCATTCACTATTGTGAAGTTCACACATGACTTTAGTTGCCTCCTCTTGATTTACACACCTCAATAACAAACCAATGGGATTCTTCCAGAACAACAAATTATCATTGATGTAGAAATTTATAGCTATGAGCTTCAAAGCCCTTCTTTTAGTCTTTGTCAAATCTGATGGGACTGATAAAATCTACAGAAACTGAATGATATGGCTGTACCACTTGCAATCAGCTAGATGAGCTGAAACCTGCATTTCCTCACCTTCTTTGTTCTCTAAAGACGACACATTTTCTGCATCAATACTCATCAGATTTATGTCAAGCAGCCTGCAATTCTCCTCTTCCAGAAGTTTGGCAAGACCCTGGCCTTTTACTAGCTTTGCTGGTTTGATTTCAACATCGAACTCAATCAATATGGCTATCCACTTACTCCTTTTGCCATCAATGTCAGGTTGGACAAGAACATCTTTAACTGAACTGGAGGGAACAAAAGCTATTACCTTTGCCTGAAGAATGTAGACCCTGAAATCTTTCAGTGACTTGACAAGTGCATATGCTTATTTTTCCAGCAACTCATACTTTACCTCTGCATCCCTCGAGACCTTACTAAAGAAGGAAACCGACTTCTCTTGGTCATCAGCATTCTTCTGCAAGAGTACTGCTGCGATCGTATCATTGGAAGCGAATGAAAAAATGTAAAATACCTTGGAAAAATCGGGGCTGATCAACACATGGGCTGTTGTGATAGCTTCCTTGATGGCATTGAATGAATGTCTGGCTTCTTCAGTCCACTTTACCTCAGAGTCTTTCCTCAACATAGCAGTGATATGCTTTGTGAGTTCAACAAAATTCACTATGAATCTCTTGACAAAATTAATAGTCCCAAGGAAAGACTGAATGTCTTTCTTTGATCTAGGAAGAGACAAATTTTTAATTGCTTCTACCCTCTTTGGGTCAATCTTAACCCCATCAGCTGAAACAATATTCCCAACTAATTTTCCCTCCGAAAGTGAAAAATTTGATTTTTTTGGATTAAGAGAGATGCCATACCTTCAACATTTCAGAAATGTCCTTCTTAAGTGTTGCAAATGAAGTTCGTGACTGCTTGAGAAAACAGTGATATCATCAAGATAAATCAAGACAAATTTATCTCTCTCCCCAATGAAATCAATGTCCATTGCCCTTTGGAACATCACCCCTGCATTCATCAATCCAAAGGGCATCTTCTCGTACATAAACGTACCCCATGGAGTGGTAAAGGCAGTTTTTTCTTTATCTTTCGGATGGACAACAATCTGATTGTATCTAGAAAACCCATCAATAAAGGACATTACCTTCGATCCTGACACCTTCTGCAACATATGCTCCATCTTAGGTAGAGGATAGTTGTCTTTCCTAGAGAATTTGTTCAAATTTCTGAAGTCGACGTAGAGTCTGATCTCCCCATTCTTCTTCCTAACCGGCACAAGATTAGCAATCCATTCTGAATACCTGAGAGGAATGATAATGCGGGCATCCAATAGTTTCTTAGTTTCTCTTTCCATTGTGGGTAGCAGCAAAGGGTTGAAGGATCTAAGCTTCTGCCTGAATGCTTTGGTGTCTTTATTCAAGGGAATTTTATGTTGAATCACCTCTGTGTCAAAAGTCTTGAAATCATCATACTGCCAAGCAAAGATGTCTACAAATTCCTTCAGCAATTCTCCATAGTCAGCCCTTTGTTTTTCAGTCAAATGTGAGGCCAAGTTGACATGTTTGGGATCTTACTCACTGGCCACATTATACTGAAAAATGTTTGACTCTTTTTCCCCACTTTGCAATTTGACAGCCACATCGTTGTTATCGAACAGTCTTTCCAACGAGACCAAACCTTTAGGAATTCTGTTGGTGGACAACTGAACTATTTCATGAGCTGCAATTTTGCTCTTGAGCTTTGGCTTCTCAACTTCATTGTCATGTTCGTTCTCCTGATAAATCTGCAGATCTGCAAACTCATCTATCACTGCAAGGAATCGAGTGAGTTCAACATCGTCCTCAAAAACTTTCCAAAATTTTACATTATCAAGGAGAGAGGGCCTATATTTAAATTGAATTTCGTAAGATAATTTGTGAGGCAGAGGGGGTATGAATGCACAAGAGGACACAGCCAATGAATCATCCAATTCATTCATGGATCTAGGTACAAATGAAATCTTAAAATATGCAACATCACTAATTGCCTTCAGTACTTCATATTTGTACACCTTCAGCCTGACATGCTTGGCTTGAAAGGACTTATTCACCTGTTGAATAATCAAATCTGCATCTCCAAACACCTGCAATTTCTTAATTCCCTTCTCCTTTTCTTCTTTCAACCCCAAATGTAGTGCTTCATACTCAACAATGTTATTAGTCACTTTAAAATCAAGTTTAAAGGACAGATGAGAAGTTTTCTTAGAGGGAGAAATGAATACCACTCCTGCTCCAACTGACTCCTTAGTGTAAGCACCATCAAAGAACATGGTCCAGAGATCATCCTCTTCTATTTCTGTGGGCTGAACTATGATCTGATCTGTGGGTTTTCTGAGCAGCAATGTATCAGGCAGTGAATCATCAATTTGCAAGATACAAGATCCCATATCTGTGTCGACTGCATAAATATGATGATTGGATGGATTCTTCTCATCACTGATAACATATGCCAACTGAGATTCCTTGTAAAGTCTCCTATTCACCCCTCCGAAAACAGGGATAGTAGCGTAAGAGAGATCCATTTGAAGAGTGCCACCTAGTCTCTTCATCCATGATCTTGATAGAAGGCAACCGAATTTTGGGGGTATGTCAGCCACCACTATGTCCATCAACATTGTCTTCATTGATGCTTGGGTCAAGGTTACAGCCAAATCCTTAATCATCCCAAGGCATTTGACTTTTCGAGAATCAAAGGAGAAAAGGTCATGATAAGGCTTGGTGATCTCCAGCCCAAGCTCATCCATGAAATATTTTGTCATCAAATTGTGCGAAGCACCGGAGTCCAACAAACAATTGTGTAGTGTTTTTTCATGAATATTTAAAGAGATGTAGAAGGGAGGACAACTTTCATCTCTGTCTAATACCATTTGTCCTAGAGTGATGGTTGGCTTATCATCATAAATGTTGAGGATATCAGCAGAATGAGATACAGACTGGGGATCTAATGTTTTGAGGATATCCTTTTTAAACATCTCATTTTTCATCAGCTCAACAAGAGGAATAGGAAACTTAATCTTCTGTATTTTAGCCTCAAAATTAAAAGAATATGGAACCTTATCAGCAGTTTTATCAGAAATTTTTACCTGACTTGAAGGGGCTTCCTGATTCTTCTGTTGTTCAATAGGAGGCTGACTCTCTGGAGTTTGATGGTTGACAGGGGCAACAGTCTTCTTGGGAGGATCTTATGCTTTCACCTTTGAAGACTTTGCTGGCTGATCTTTTGATGTATGGTCTTTTTGGTTGACAGGGGCAGCAGTCTTTTCAGGAGAGGCTGATGCATCTGCTTGAGCAACATTAGATTTAGATCGGAGGTTGTATTTGTTCTTATCCTCTGCTGTGAAAATGCCATCACAAAGGAGATCATCTTCTGTCTGTTGAGTCATTAATGATTCCTCATAATCTTGTTGTGTTAGATAAGAATTCCCTCTCTCTTCTACAACACAATGAGTGTCACCTTCTTCATCTTGCTGATCGTCACCATTGTCATCATCCATCACAACATTCTGAAGAGGGACTTTTATCCTTTGATCTTCATTAGAATTCCTATCTCTTTGCAGAATCTGAGTTTGTGGATTATTCCTTCTGTAGGGAAAAGCATTTGGATTTCTAGGGGCAAAAGAATTTGGCTCTTTTGCCCTTGCTGGTTGTTGATTCTGAACCTTCAACTTTGACATTTCAGATGTTAGACTGTCCAACATCTTAGCCATCTTTTCCATTTTACTGTTAAAAGAAGAAGAGGACTCGACAACAGACTTCTTCTTCTTAGCCCTTCCTTTAAGCTTCTGAGATGTTGTGATGTTTGACTCAACCTCGAGGGCAGCATATTGCATTAAAGAAAGAGTGGTTGATCGTCTTTCTCTAAGGATAAGACAAAACTCTGAATCAAATGTAGCAGAAAATGTGATTTTTGCTGATGCATCACTTGGTTTAATCTCTGCAGGGATCTTACCAAACATTTTATTAAATCTCTTGATAAAATCTGAGACCGACTCTCCATCCTCCATATTCAAATTTCCAAACTCAGAAATGTAGTATAACAGATCTCTTCTTTCTCCCCAATGCTTCAAGAATACCTCATCTAATTGTTCAATGCCAGTGATTGAATTTGCTGGTAGCTCTTTGAACCATTTTCGGGCTTGGCCATCCAAGCTCTGAACAAAAACTCTAGTCCACACATCTTCTTCTGAGATGTTGATATTTTTGGCATAAGCATAAAATGCTTCAATGTGTTATTCAACAGTATACTCCCCTGCTCCTGTAAATTTTGGCATGTATTTCTGATAGTCACCAGTTGGCATGGAAGACAAGGGATTTGGCAATACAAGTGGGGCATATCTGTTTGCCAAGATTTGTTCCATTCTGGTCAAAGGGGTAGCCATGACAGTCTTGGTGGTTGATACAGACGAGGAACTTGTAGGAGATGATGGAGGAGATGAGCTGCCTGAGTTAGAATAGAAGGGTTGTCTTACTTCACCTTGAGCAGAGTTTTCGAAAATGGATGAGAAATAAGAGGCTTTATAGAACTGACCAAGCAACAAAGCTAGATTTTCTTCTCCTTTAGAGGACATATCATGGAGGATATCTTCAAGAACAGGCAGATTAGTGTGGGTGTATAGGACACCTTTTGAAGTTTTGATGGGTGATGAATCAAAAGAAGATGAAGAAGAATTTTCTTTTTGTTTGGAGGATTCTGTATTGAATTCTTTTGGATGGGATGAAATATCAATCTCAAGAACAGAATCAGTTATATTAGAAGAAAAAGAATGTTCTTCTACCTTAGAAACTTGAGCTGAATTTTTTATTTCCTGGGAATTTTGAGTTTCAGCAGGGGATTCAACTAAAGACTTTTTAGATATGGAAGGATGAGTATCAGTTGGAATACCTGAATCAATTGCACTTGCAGATATGGAAGCCTGTCTTTGTAAAGCTTTTCCCTTGCTGATGATCTTTTCTGGATCAGGAACTGATGTTGTCAATGGTCCTTCTGGGTTTGCCCTCGTGTGAGATCTTTTGGGAGCCACTTCGTTTCAATGGAGTCGCCAGATAGAAAATATACAACCTGATAGTGTCTACTTCTTTTCTATCATCAAGAATTAGATCTATGTCGTCTCCCAGAGAAGATGAGCTTCGATCTCCTCTCCCCGACAACGGCACCAATTTGTTATCACTCCAAGAAACCCTTTCTGGTTGCAGACCAAAGGTGATTGGTAACTTAAGAATAATGGTTTTTATGTATTTGGGACAATGGGGTCTTCAATGGTTTGTATAAGAAACAACTCATCACACATTCAAAGATAAAGTTCTTTCAGTAAACAATAACCCAATCCAATAATTGAAATAGAGTATGGAGAAAACTATTCTCGATTTGCCAATACTAGTGAAAGTAGGGCCTAATACAAGATAGCAAGGAATCCTCTAATTTCAAGCCTATGAGTTCAAAAAAGAGGTAACAGTCTTTATGAACTAAAATAAACTGAAATTAAAGTACATAGAATGAAATATGAACAATTCTGGTATTGGAAACGAAAGGAAACTCCACTTTATTTATGCAAAAAGAGTCTATACATTAGCATTAAAATGTTTCACAGTTTCAACCCTTGTTTCATATCAAAAATAGGCATTTATAGCCTCTTACAAACAGTTATACAGATCCTAAAAACATGGATCTGTATTTAATAAAGACAACTCAATTCTATCTAAACAAATTGAAAATAAAGTCTTTAACAAATAAACTTAATAGTTGAATTGTCTTCAATCTCCAAAATCATCATCTGCATCCTTCAGCTCCTGGTACTGCAATGTGGTGAAAAATAGCAGGACACCTATCTTTGACTGTTGGATTTCCCAACGTTTATGGTCGATTTTTTAGGAAATGATTTTGCATGTGTTACCAAAATTCTCTTGAATCCCTGATGCTGAACCTTTTGCATGCGATTTGATAGCCCACTGATACACTAGAGCCCCTTCAAAACCTGTTTGGAATGAACTGTCCTGTCCTTGGCTTCAAAAATTAGTTTTCCATCTTTCAACAATGCACTCCTTTAATTTTTCGCAAGTTAGCTGTTGAAAGCCGTCACTTTCCACAGCTAACGGGTTATAAAATAATAGCTTTGCGCTGGGGAAAGTCTCGATTGTGCTCAAAATGAGTTTTCACCCCCAAAATTTGATTTCAAACAAAAATCAGTGAGTATCCAATTTCTCACCTTGCATATTAACAACGACTTGAGTGAGTACCTTCAGATCTGGATGGGGTTTTTGGCTTAGTTTTTGTTTCAACCTCCTTATCTGCCTTTTGAGGCGTTTGGAAAGCCACCACAAGTTGTTGTAGTCTTTGGTGAGTTTTTTCTTCCTCTTCTTCTCTCTAACACTTTCCTTAGCCAATCTTTCAAACGCAGCATTAGTCTTGGTGAAGTTATCAGATAACCTCTTATACCTTTCTTTAATCACCTGCTCCAAGACCTCTTGTTGTGAAATTACCTCCTTGAGATGCTTGATCTTCTGAGACTTCTTTGATTTGGAGTTTTTTGATGATTCTCCCTGTTCTGTCTGATTGAAGGTTTCATAGTTCTGTGCACACTTAGCTGACTACTCAAGACTCTTGGTGACAGGGCATTGATATTGCTGCTCTGATTTTGAATCTGAATAGGGAAATTTTAATATATTCTTCCCTGTACTCTACTCTGTAGGATGCTCTGTATTATGCTCTGTGGTCTGCTCAAAGTTTAACTTTCTCTTCAACCTGTGAGGCTTCACTCTAGAGATTCTATCTTCTGGAGGCCCTGGCAGGGTCCTTCTTTTTCTTGAATTGCTTTGAGGAGAGGATTGTTTCTTTGAACTCTTCACCTGTTCATTTGCAATATGGTTCTGTGCTTCAAATCCTTCCTAGAATAGGAAATGTTCCTAGCTCCTTCCCTATTGTTTCAATTCCTCTAGGATAATCAATTTTATGAGGCTGAAGTGACACTGAGTAGTTTTCATGCTCAAGAGTTGAGCTCTAATCTTCTTGCAAACCTTAGTCAAACTTTTATGTAGGAAATAAGGCAAATTAAGAGGGGTCTTACCTGTGAAATGATCCAGTAGTTTAAAGTGGTACATCATTAGTTTATCATATCTTCCTTCTGAGGTGATGTACAATTGGATACCTTTGAACAATTCCTGCCATTCTTCATCTAGATAAGAAACTAGCATACCTTTTTTCCATGCTTTGTGCCTGTATCCCTCTTTCAAATAAACTCTAAAATCCAAACTTTTGGGAGCTGTGGTTTTAAACCAGCTCTGACCATTTCTTGGTAAACTTGTAACTGCGAAAATGACAGCTTCATCCACTCTAATTTCCATGGACCCGACGCGACCTTTATTTCCATAGAAAGTCTTGGCAAAGGCTTCTTCTGTATCCTGGTGGCAACCAACTTGCAACCCTTCAACAAATTCAATACACCCTGCATTTGCAAAATGCTTCTAGACTTCGAGATGTGTTTGTAAAAAGGACAGGTTATCCAGCTCTCTCTTGAGTAGAGAACCACTGTGTTTTCTCACCATTATGTAGCTCGAAAATCCCAATAATTTGTAACCCCTGAAACTGCCAGTCGGGCTGAGGTTCTGCGCTGTTGAAAGAAGTTCAAGCTTCGACTCTGTTTTGAAACAAATGAAACTTCAACAGACTTCCAGAAACGATTTTTGATATGGGAACCACTATTCGATTTGATGTTGTCAGGTCGGCGGTACCTCCTCTGTACCTGCACCACCGAACTTGAACTTGCCATCCCGGATGCCATGAGTGTTGAGTGTGAGTTTCTGAGCCGAATTCACATCACAATCCTATTCTGGCGTGTAAAATTGAGTTGCCATCACTACCCACTCTCATCAGTGCATGATTTGGATTTGCTTGACGTGGGATGATCATATCATCATTACCTTCTGATGTGGATATCATGCACGTGATTCCCGCTTTCTTCAACAACGGCCCGTGGAAAACGCCTCTGTTGGCTATTCATACTTGCCACTTACACCAGCGCGCGACCCTATGGAAAACCCCTGTTAGCTGTGGAAAGTATGCACTTTCAACAGTGCACCACTTTGTAAAAAGCACTCCTTAGCTGCGGAAAGTATGCACTTTCAACAGCGCACGACCCGCGAAATTGATTCTTGCACATTTTGAAATTCACCACTTTCAACAGCGCAAAGACTTGTACAAAGCAATCCTTAGCTGCTGAAATTCGACACTTTCCACAGCGCACACTCAACTTTTGGACACACATTAGCTGTGGAAAGTGAAAAATGAAAATTTTGAAAAGAAGACTTTATGGGTCAAATTATTTTCTAAGACAAAACCAAAACCTAATTTTTTGCAGCTATAAAATCTCAAAAAATAACTTGAGGACACTACCGATAGCCATGATATCCACTACAAAACTCAACCAAAAAGACGGTTTCATTTTGGGATTTAACAACGCCCACAATTCATGAAATCTCATTGCCCACATGCCTTTTATGCCCGGGAGTATACACCTTCACAAGCATAGTCCATCAGTGCTTCACCTCCCCTCTAGGCCTCAACAACAGGCCAGATCATGAATTCTCAGAGCTCCATAGCTGGTGTTGGACTCTCTCTAGAAGAAACCCACTCCCAACAGACTCCCTCACCTAGATAGAGTTTCTTATAGGCCCGACAACCTATGTCTTCTACCATGAGCCTGACAACCCATTTCTTCAACCAGTTTTCAACTCAATTACCACCAATTCAAGATAATAGCAGTAGCAACAACTTTTGGCTAACTCACAGGTGACAACAACCATAGGAAAATTGGGTGTGGAACCATTAAACGACAACAGGCCACTAAGACACAAAATGGTTCAGTTAACACCCGTTTGTAGGATGCGTGACAATAAATTCACAAAGAGGTCGAACACAAACTCAATAGTTTGGGTAGTGGGTGTATCGACTTCTCAAGAAAACATCACAGGATTTGGGTTTCAGAGCTGCGTGAGGCTTACTGAAATCAAATGCAGAGATCCCTTGGTTCAGAAAGAGGACTGCAAAATGGAGGATGAACAACCCCCATCTCAGCTTAATTCTTTGGTTAAATTGCATGTGCCTGGGATGACACATGTCACCCATGAGGTTGCATGCACTCCATCAACATGTGTTCCCTCTTGCACACATTACCCCTTCCAGGAGCTTAGGATAAAGACATACCTTTCACATAAATTTTAGAATAATAATATATTATTATTCCTAAGGACTTAAGCCCCTAATCTTATCCCTTAGGCTTATCCCCTAGGCTCAACACTTAGCCTCTCTTTCCAACATTTCATCCCCCTTTCCCTTACCCACCTTGTGGAAGCTTAGTCCCCCATCACTCTTTCTTCGTGGTCGGTCTGCACATAGTGATTTTTAATCTTTATTAGTGTTCTGCATATTACATATACAAAAATAGTCTCCTGACCTTTGACACTTAGGCTCTCTGGCCTAATAAACACATAAGCCCACCATCTTATCAATACTTGGCTCACCAGCCTACAAAACATGATTTAAAATTCATAAACATGATTACAATAGGATTCGTCCTTGGGGATATTACAAAATGCGAGTGTTATATCAATGTAGCATTATCATCCAATAGTTGCAGATTAAATAAACAATGAACAAATGAGAAATCACACACATACACAGTACACCAGTGTTTTAAGTGGAAACCCAAAGCAGGAGAAAACCACATAATTCTTTTTCTTATATGGATTTAATAATTACAATTATTGGAAGCACCAACTTACTTTGTTTTCTAGCTATACTTGGAAGGAGACTCCAACCCCCTAGTTTCTCAGGCTACAACCTGAGGGAATATCCAACTCCCCAATTCTATGGCTACAATCAAAAGGAGGCTACAACCCCCTATGTTCTCTAGATACGATCGAAAGGTGGCTACAACCACCTGTCCTTGCCCCATCCAACTACCCCGATGTAGAAGTGGAATGATAGAACCACTGACACACTATCACTATGAGATATACTATTGTAAACCTGTACCAATCAACCTACACCAAACAAACTATACCAATAACCTGAACCATGCATAAACCATGCATCAACCTGTACCTCAACCTGTACCATAAACAAGCGCATCAACCATGCACCAACCTGTACCAAACAACCTGTAGTCAACCTATACCATACACATGTGCATTAACCATGCACCAACCTATACCTCAACCTATACCATGAACAAGTGCATTAACCATGCAACAAACCTGTACCTCAACCTATACCATGAACAAGTGCATCAAACATGCAAAAAACATGTCCCTCAACCTGTACCATGAACAAGTGCATCAACCATGCACAAAACCTATATAAATAACATGTCACAACAACCTCTCCAAAAAAAACTATCACAATAACCTGTCTCATCAATCTTATCAACCAAATCAGATCTACTCATTAAGATCTATCACCAAGACAAGTCTCAAATATATGCATCAACCAAGCATAACACAACAACTCATAATCATCACCAAGATCAATATGTACTTCTAATAATATACCAATACAAGTATGCTACATCATCCATAAACCATGCGTCAACAATAATACTAACAAGTTCCTCCAACCATGTACCAAGTATGTACCAATCATGTATCAACTGCTCATCAACTATGACTCATCAATATGTACCAACATCATCAACTATACACTTCATGTATGTCCCAACTCATCAACTACTTGTCTCAACCATGTACCCAAAATGTACCTCAACCAAAATCCCTCATAAATTTCATCATCCAAATCTGATTTGTAACTCTGTAATAGACCTGGTGTATATGATCACATACATGCAAACCATCCTTAAATTTAACAACAAGAGACTGTCATTTTCATCAAACTTTACTTTAGTCTCACATGACTAGTTTTGGATTTGTCAAAAACCCTAAATTGAAATAATCATAACTATGTACCTGTAATGAATAAAGATATGGAAATAGTACAAAATGTTCTTCAGTGTGTTTTATGCAATTCCTCTAGGTGTCACTACTTGAAATCTCTCAGAAAAGGAGTTATAGAAAAAATGGCATACCTTGTTGAATTCTGGCTTATTATAGAGAGTGAACTTGTAGAGTGTGCCCCACATGGAATATTTTTTGTATGGATCTGAAAATTTTACACAGAACACTACATAATGTACTCTAACCAACACATTTTTTCTTACTGAATTTGGATCTGTTATGAAGAATCTATGACATTTTTACCCGAAACACGTGTTTTAGACTAGTTTCAGGACTAGCCACAAACCCTATTTTCCACGGAGTGTAACCCCAAAAATACAACGACCCATAAGATGAAATTCGTACCAAATATACTTGGACATATTTTCTCAATGTCCTATCAATTTCATAGTCTAAATCATTCTCTAAAAAAGGTTATTGCGAAAATGGTCAGATGACTTGTAAATAACATACCTTAGAAAGCATCATCAAAAGAATTTATCGTCCCTTGAATTTCGACATTCTTTACTTCACCTTCTCTCTGAAATTCAACTTATATATCCTTTGGTTACCTTAGTCACATGTAGATATTCAATATACTCAAGTGCGATATAATATGAGAGAGCCTCGCCTCTTATTTATGCTTTCATGTAGCTTCCTCAAGGGGTTACCTTTTAACCATCTTAACCCAGTTTCCTTATTTTAGGGTTAAACAACTTCTAACCAGTTGTCCAATTAGTAATTTATCCATTAAATTTATATTTAAATAATTTATTTTGTATCCACTTTGAATTATAGTACATGCATCACTTAACTTCCTCAAGGGGTTACCTTCTAACCACCTTAAACCACTTTCCTTATTTTAGGGGTAACCCACTTCTAACCACTTGTCAACTTAGTAATTTATCCATTAAATTTATTATTTAAATAATTTATTTTGTATTCATTTTGAATTATAGTACACTCATCACTTCACTTTATTATTTACCTTCTAAAAATCTCTTAAACCACTTTGACTACTTTGACCTTTTGGGGCTTCTAGATGACTCATGAGGGTTCTCGAACTTCACATGGCCATAAATCTCTAACCGTGAGGAGTTATGTGATGTTCTACATACCACTAGAAATGGAATGAAATTTAATATCCATATAGAATAGTATTACCTACAAATATATCAAAACACATACCATTATCCATCAAACAAACTTGGGTCCATTACCCAAACCTGGGTTCTCCAACCTCACATGGCCATAACTCTCTAACCATGAGGAGTTATGTGATGTTCCACATACCACCAGAAATGGAATGACATGTACTACCCATATAGAATAATATTACCTTCAAATATATTAAAACTCATACCAATATACATCAAACAAACTTGGGTCCATTACCCAAACCTTTATGCTACCAGAATTTCTCCAAGGGTTGACATCAATCAATAAGGGTTGAAATTAATCTACAATATCACTATCCAATGGTTGAAATCAATGACAACCAATAATCCATACCAATTTTCCATGACCCTAAGCTATTTTTCTAATAAATTCCTTCCAAGAAAAGTGCTCTGATACCACTTGTTATGTACCAAATACCTGAATACAAAATCAACATAGTAGATATACAAGAAAAATATAGAAAACCACCACTTTTATAATATCAAAAACCTTGGGGTAGGGAAACACCATACAATGGATCATATTATGGAAGGTATCCTCTCATGTTCACTTGCCTCTTCGAGGGGGCTTCCTCCTAATGAGATTCAACTCCAAATACAATACTTCTCTTCATATCGCATTATACCACTTGTTAAGTTCCAAAGACCTAAATAAAAAATACTACAATAGTACCAAATATATCTTAATACAATCACCACACAAGATATATGGAACAATATAGAAAACCACCACTTTATTATATCAAAACCCTTGGGATAGAGAAACACCACACAACGGATCCTATTATGGAAGGGATCCTCTTATGTTCACTTGTCTCTTCGAGGGGGCTTCCTACTAATCATTTTCAACTCCAAACACAATAATTCTCTTCATATCCCATTGCATTTCTTGAAACCCTTTATATACTGCTACCATTACCTAAGAACATTCTAGAGGAAGAATCTTCTAGAAGAAGAACCTTCTAAGAATTCCTCTTATATTTGTTATATCTAACTACTCATATATTATATATAACTACTTATTTATTATATCTAACTACCATAGTGGGCTTTATTTAATACTACAATGGACCTAGTCCACCTTACATTGAATGACCTCTACTAT
>CBVK0100228869.1:0-23922 GCA_900067695.1 Picea abies | reverse complement strand
CTCTTCCGATCTCACCGACTCAACAAAATATATAATATTAAGGTATTATCCTCTAGGAAGATAAGTTGACCTCACAGGAAAAAGATAAACAAAAAATACAATTAGCAGAAGGTCGTGTCGGCCCAACTAGAAAAGTCATTGGATAGATTAATATAAATAGAGGACGTCTTGGCTCATTTTTTCACTCACTTTCACTCGGAAAATCAGAAATAGTGCACAAGTTTGGAGGAGGAGGAACAATAGCTGCAGTTGTATGGTTTTCTCTTGTTCAGTCTTTCTAGTACTTTCTCTTGTGTGCTACCCTTGGATAAGGTGTGCTCTCTTGGTTATTTGTTGGTTCTGGTGTGGCTTCTCAGAATCATTCATTCTATCAAAGGTTACGGTGCTCAAGGGTGGCTTTTGTGCCTATGGTTGGGTGACAATGTTGTAGCATTGTCTATGGTTAAACGAGCACAATATTCTAATAGGTTAAGGGCCCACACCACCTTCAGAACAGTCTAACCACTGGAAGGTAGATTCACAACACTTTTTCAAGCTCGTTGTAGCACAATTTCAATTTCAGTGCCAGTTGCAGCACCAGTTGCAGTGCCAGATGCAATGCCAGTTGCAACACTAGTTGCAATGCTAGTTGCAGCACTAGTTGCAATGCCAGTTGCAGTGTCAGTTGCAATGCCAGCATGAGTTGCAGTACTAGTTGCAATGAAAGTTTATGTGAAGTATTGGGACTAATTTTTAGTTGTCCTAGTGCACCTTACCCTAGCACATCTACAACTACCTCCAAATTGCAAGTTGGAGCACTTTAAAAAAAAATGGGTTCGTCATTGCTTGTCACTACGGCCGAATGGTGTTGCTACTGCCAGAGGTATGTACTTGTATATGTTGAAATTGTATCACTATATTGAGGGTGTTTGTAGGAGAAGGGATATTTTTTCCAAGTAGCAATAGTATATTCAGAGGGATATTAGATCCAATACAATCAGAGGAACAACACACTCTCCAAGTTGGAAATAATACTTGTCTCAGAACAAAAGCAACTCAAGTGGAACAATAGCCAGACTTCAGGTTTCCATATGAGGTTTGATATTTTTATTATTGTTGCTTAAATAAGAATTGCAATCCTTTATATTTTATTAGTGCTAGGAGTAAATGAATACTTAGTAGCATGTACTATTAATATAAATGTGTATTGTACTTAATTGCAATATGAACTAACATCTCCTCTAGGAGATATTTCTTGTTCTTGTTCTCAGGTAGGACACCTTGGTAATGCTATAATGAATTACCATGAAATTGTTATGTTCTTATACAAAATGTTATTATATTGGAAATACTTTTTCTCTTATTGTTTATGTTTTGCGCAGGTTATCCTACGTATTACAGGAAGGTTACCACAAAAAAGAAAGACTTGAAAGGACTCGGAGGGAGTTAGACTTCAGAGGGAGTCATTGATCAGGAAGAAGACAGCTTGGTTTCGTGATACTTTGGAGGACGCAAAGGGGCATGCAGTAGATAGAAGCATGGTCCAAGGATTCTCTCAGATAGAGGGAGTTGACTTCAAAATTTGAGATGAAGGATATTGCAGGACTTCATCTGAAGACATGGTATAGGAAGGAGTAGTGAGGCTCCATCACTTATCCACAGATGAGTAGATAGTTGACATTTGCACTAATCCTCTGTCTGGGACAAGCTTGGAAGGAATGAAAATGTTTCCCTGGGGGAGTATTGATGATTGTAACCTCGTGTCGATATTCCAAGATTGATCAAACAGACTTGATCATGTGGGAATAGGCTCAGATGTAATATTCGATGGACTAAAGATTCAAGTTGTTTCTAGATCTCCTATGTGTGAATTGCATTAGGCCTTGAAACTCTCACGAGTAGTTGAGTAGGCCCGATAAGCATCGGGACGACTCCATCTCCACAGCAACTGGGCTGTAGACCAGGGGAGATAGGGAACATCTACATTTGGAGTAGATGTTCCCTGACATAGTCTTCGGCGGACTAAAGACTCAAGGTGCTTGAGGTGCAATTCCACGTTTTTGATAGCATCGAGATAAATGTATTCACAGAGTGATATTATGAGAGGATCACCATGAGGTGTTTGTGGCTCCGATGTGGTCATTATTCTTGTCATGGGACAAGAATGACCCAAGGTGCTAGACACATGGTGGTGGAGATGGATCATCAATATAGGTAAATGAGGCCCATGGATATTGTGATATTTTCTATGACAAAAGAAGACCAAGAACACGTACGACGATATTTTTTTATGCTATATTGCTACCAAATGATGATACTCACAACATGGGTGTATCCATGGGTGAGCACGCCATGCGGGTGTAGCCCATGATGATGATGGTGACACACAGTACGAAGTGTAGCTCTAGTTTTCTCTAGAAGGTTGTGGCCCCTAGATGAGATTGACAGGTCCACATGGGTGTAGCCATGTGTGACGTAATGGTGCTACCAGTAGCATGGTCTGTGTAATCATGATGAGAGGATCATGGAATAACAAGAAAGGCTATGAAGACCAGAAGGGAACACCATGGTTAAATACCTCCCTAGCTAAGAGGGAGTGTTGATATTATGGTAGTTGCGGGAGGTATTAACCTCCATATGTAACCTTTAACTAGAATAGAATATTCTGGAAGAAAGAGAAACCCTAAACAAATGTGTGAACACCCTAGAAGACATGTTGGCTCAGAAGATTATATAATATTAAGGTATTATCCTCCAGGAAGATAAGTCGACATCACAAGAAAAATATAAACAAAAAATATAATTAGCAAAAGGTCAGGTCGGCCAAGCCAGAAAAGTCACTGGACAGATTAATATAAATAGAGGATGTCTTGTCTCATTCATTCACTCACTGTCACTCATAAAACTAGAAACAGTGTGCAAGTTTGGAGGAAGAGCAGCAACAACTATAGTTGTACGGTTTTTTCTTGTTCAGTATTTTCGATATTTTCTCTTGTGTGCTACCCTTGGAGAAGGTGCGCTCTCTTGGTTATCTGTTGGTTCTGGTGTGGCTTCTTAAAATCATTCTTTCTGTCAATGGTTACGATGCTTGGGGGTGGCTTTTGTGCCTATGGTTGGGTGAAAATGGTGTAGCATTGTCTATGGTTAAACGAGCGCAATATTTTAATAGTTTGTTACCTAAATATAGTACTCAAGATATATAATTTGTGGTGGAATACTACCCGAAAAACATACAACCATTAGTAATCCAATCTTAGTTTTGGATAGATCATTAGTTACCTTCAAGGTTCCACTCACACATCTAATTAATGGTTGATGTTTTACCTGGAATCTTGTATAGTATCCAAGGTATTGTATGTAAGGAATATGATCATCATAAAGTAGGTATATCTAAACAATTATCATTAATAGGTATAACCCCACATGCCTTTAAAAGATGACTAAAACCCCCCATCCACCTCTCTCTAAAATAAGATAAAGGGAGAATAAGTTAAAAGGTAAAGGCTTGGGAAAGTCATTCTAGATCATGTGGGACATGCATGTATCTCTGGGATTTCGACGCCCACTAGTAGCAAAGAAAGGCCTGCGATACCAAGCTGACTCTATTAAGACTATGGACACTCACTGGAAATAGAGCAACACCAGAGAAACATAACAATTGGCCTAAATTTTTCAACATTGCTTGTGTGTAACTACCATGTGACATTGCACTTGATTATAAGGGAAGACTATGTTACGAAATGAAATTCATGTTTTTTCCTTGAAAATGTAACTAGCAATCTACTCATGATGGAAATGGGAACTCATCCAACTTATTTGAAGTTCAAGGTACAATGGGACCTACTAAACTGACTCTTTGGTGCTTCAATTAGGTAAAAAGCTCTTTACATAACTCATAATTATCTTAAGGTATTTTGGTAGAGATTCATGGCTTCACTCAATGTGTCACCAATTGTTGAGATAGGAACAACCCCCCATACTATTTTTGACCTTAGCATCTATTGGACTCATGATGCACTCTCCTTTCTACATTCTCCTTTCATGGGTAAAAATCATTGTCAAACAACTAGCTTGATAACTAGTGCATCATGGGTTTTTTATAAAGTAAGGACTAATTAAGGAGAATTTAAACCCATGATAAGGAGAATTTAAACCCATGATGCACTCATTTTTACCATTCCACTTCAAACAACTAGCTTGATAACTAAGGACTAATTAAGCACACACCTATCACATTCTCAATTATTTGATCCACATCAATAGTGACCAACCACCACTTCACAAGTAGGTTCCTCTCAACAAATGTTAGGGTTTTAAGGGTCCCTTGTTGGAATTTTCCTTTTGCGAATAATCAAATCAAATAATATTTTTTTTAACCAATCAAAAAAATGTGGCCATCTCTACCCAATTTCCAAACCCTCTTTTTACTATCCATACACATTGTACATGGTCCTATAAAAAAAACTAGTGTATCAACCATTGAAAAATCATTCTTGTCCAGCCAAACCCTTTTCACACACCCATTAATGGGGGTTCGGCAATGATTTATCACCACAAAGTATTTAACCATTAGTATGGTGAGCCCTACCAGCCATTCCCCTTTGCTTAAATTCTCAGACCAACTAGTTATGGAATCATTCCTCTACAAACATAACCTACGCCCTACCCATTCCGAAGATGAGTGAAACCTACAATGGGCCAGTGGAATACAAGAGAGGGGGTTTGTTGACTTACAATAAAAGAGGGATGTATAAGTTTGAATCCCTTGTATGGTGTGAATGGTGAGATATCAATTTTATCAGGCACCAATTCTTATTATCCATGTTTTCCCAATGAAATTAACTCAAAACCATCAAGGGAGATCTATTTCTTCCCTCTCAACTCTTTCCCTTTCCAATAAAAATGATTCTTCTAAGGGGAATTTTCCAATGGTTTGTTATGGTTCTTGTTATCCCCAATTTCTAGGGACAACTAATGAGATGATATCTTGAGGCCCTTAGGTTGCAGACATGGAGTACTAAGAGACAGATGACTAACAACGTCCACATGCACAGACAGAGACCCACTTCACAACCACACATCCTGGATTCGTCATGTTGGCATTCATCACATCAAATTGCTTTTGGAAGACGATGGGTCTTGATCCATGAGGTACAAGTCAGGTATTGTGGTAAGTGTCACTTTAATACTTGAGGCATTTGAATATGTTGCATTTAATTTTTTTTTTTATTCTAGAACGTCTACTTGGAAATTATGCTCTTTACCCTATGTCACCTTACTGCTTGACATTGCACCCTTGTTAAGAACCAAATATCAATATAGCATAGAAAAACCTCAGAATAAGTACTCAACGCCTTGAAAAAGAGCTAATTTCAGATAATAAGCCTCTTCGAGGCGGCAACCTCCTTTTACCCCACATAAATGTTCAAGTACAAGATGACTCCAAATGAAAATGTGTCCTTGGTATATATAGGAGACTAGGAGGTATAATTACAACTAATGGAATAAAGCGGACATAAATAAAATAACATTACTAATGTAATATGCCCCAGTTAAGGGGTAATGAGCCAATATTAGGGCTAAACAACCCTAGTAAGCGGTCACCCTTGGGGATGGGATTGCTACTGGGAGTTCCCCTTGACGAGTCATTATGCCATTCTCGATCATACTTATCACTTTTCACATTTCATCATTTAATCTCCTTATCTTTTAATATTTTTGAGTGTACCGACCCAAGAATGGTTTGTACCTCATTTCATGGGAAGGAGGGGTTGAAGGCCTAGATGGAATGTAGCTGGAAAAAGATAAAATACAAAAATATAATCTTCCTAATTCTCTCCCAAATAGGTATTGAGAACAATGAAACGTTTCTCCTAAAAAATCACATACCTGGAAAAGAAAATACACATATATAAAAATGTCCCACTTGTTGAGGGATCTACACAAGTGTGTAACAAGATTTTCTTTACCTCTATGGCAGACTGTGTACCTCTCCCTTCAAGTGACACTGTGGTACTACCCCCCAAGCATTATGTTACCCATTGGGAGTACCCAGTCATTTTGTACCTTAACTAATTAATGGAAAATAAATGGGCTTGGAAAAAGAATGCATTGAAAACGAAGGTGCAACACACCCTCTACAAAGGCACCCATAAATGAGACAATACGAACCCTTGTATGTCATGAAATCCATGCCCAAAAGTCTTACCCCCAATCCACTTCATCTTCTCCACATGACTTGGAGAGGTTCCACCTAGGAAACCCTCCTTGAGTCAAGGAATGATTCACCATATGTCAACTTGTTAACTGTCTCATACCTAAACTTGGTGAATTGCATAGGGTCTTTGAGCACTTGTTTAATTTGATAAAGTATTTTTGATGCACATGTTTAGGTGGCTCTTGTATTAAATGTGATTTTACTTTCCATGATTATTTGAGTTGATATCCTTGGAGGGCACACTTGTCTGTCTTTACAGGACCTTGTTGATGGAAGTTTTGGATGAACAAGCCCATCTTGGGCCTTCATTGGGGCAAGAAGCCCACAGGTTGGATGCCATGACCCACACCTTGGGACCAATTGGATTATGGATGTTTCCTTTGGAGGAAAGAGAGGACACCTTGGAAAGTGACACCTAACATTCTTCCATCTCAACGGCTTGCTTGGGAGCTCTTACACCACTTTTATAGGCTTGATGTCTTCTTTTAGGGCTAGGGCATGTCGTGGTTGATGGAAACTTGGAAATTTGGATGGGAGGACGCATTGAATTATGGAGGAGAGACTTGTCTTGAGGACACATGGACTTTGGAGGCCTATAGCTTTCTCCTACAACCCCAACGAATTCACTAAAGTGCCAAAATGTCAACCTTTAGGGAGATGATGTCATGTCTTTAGGGTTTCTTCATGTGCAAATTTAACTTTATCTTGTAAAGGGGAAAATTGAAGGAGGTCTTCCTCCTTACTTTGTGGTTTACCCTAACTAAATGTGGACAAACAATTTTAGGAGTTTTTGTATAAATAAGGATCAAATTCATTTCATTTTATCATAACTCTCTCTTGAGTGAAGAGATACTTGGTTGAAATTTTCGCCCTCTTTGGGAAAATCGATTTCTCTCTCTTGTGTAATATTTTTGGACGCTATATTTCCTAGTGTGGATCTAAAGTGGTGTGCTACTCTTCTTGGAGGTTTGTCTTGGCATTTGGATGATATTTCTTGGTAAACTAGAGTTTTGTCTTGCTAGCATTGAAATTTGTAAGGAATTTTCTGCAATAATTGGTAGTTTCTTCTTGTTTCAAGTTATTCTTGTCTTAAAACCCTTGGAGGAGTATAAGGGCATACACCCTCCACCAAGTTCATTTTAATTTCTATTGGATAAATCATTTTTCAAAGGTTTCTAGGAGAAGTACAAGGGTGTACAACCTCCTAGATTTAACTTTATATGTCTTCCATAATCTAGGAAGTAAAATGGATTGCACCCCTAGAGGATTTGAAAACCTAGCCTTAAACCCAAGATGCCATAACCCATTGGAAAGGCAGTAATCATTTTTTTCATTGGAGAAATAAATCACTGGCATTGGAATGCGTGATTTTATGAGATATTGAATTTGTTCGAAGTGGAATCAATTATTTGTCTTAATAGCTTGCTTGAGCCACTAGGGCGTTTTGATCGGTCAAGGATATATTGTTGTTGTTACAAACTTATGCTACAACCATTAGGGATGCAACAAACTCATTTAAATTTCTTTCTCTTACTCACTATTCAACCGTCATAAATTGCTAAGAAGTTTCCATAGTAATCTACTAATCATTGTGCATCTTTTGGGTGGTTTACTTGTGATTTTTGGTGGTTGCATCTTGCTGCTATAGAAATTTTTTTCCACAGACATAAGGCTGCCATAATATTTTTCTGATAACTTCATATATCAGCCCTAATTCACCGTCAAAGTCCATGCTTAAGTATTGGAAATTTATGTATTGTTTTAGTACCTCATTGTCCAATAACTATTTGGTAATTTTGATGGTTAAATCAACACTAACTAGCTCTTATTCTTGCTGATATATATTCTTGTTTTCTTCTACAATACATGACAACAATATTTTCTTGCTTTTCCACTTCGTTTTTGGGCTTGTACCTCGATTGTTTATCTTGTCACAAGCATGTGTAACACTTTGTTGCAGGTACTCAAGTATTTGGAAATCATTTGCCATCATCAAGACTCATTTCCAAACCCTCATACTTCTTCCATCATTTACTTAATGGGTTCCTCTTAAGATCTCTTCATCCTATGTCTCATTTCCCCTAGGGTCACTCGAGATTCCCCCCTTGAGGTGTTCTCATCATCTCTAAAGCGAGGGGAGTACCTATATAAGGTGACAGTGGGTAGGTATTCCCATAGTTCTCACCATCTTGTCGATTGGACAAGGATTTTCCCAACCTACAATTTGTGTGATAACATTTTCCAGGAAGGATTTTGAATCCTCTTCCGATCCCTAATGAAACTTTGGCAAGATATCCCAAATCCTTTCCCTAGTTTTCCTCACAACTCCACCTAAGGGAAGTTCCCTCTCCCCTTTTCTTTGACGAACTTTCTAGGTTCATCTGGCGACTCCACAACCCAAGAACCCACCTTTCCCTGATTACCCTTTCCATATTTTGATGAGCCTTGAGATCATATGGCGACTCCATTGAGGTATCGCTTCAGGCAATGGAATTATGGAACCATGGGGTGAACCCTTGCCCAGATCTTGTCATATCTCGAAGAAGACACTTTTATGGTGGAAAGACACAAATTTGTTGATGAAGCCGCTAAGCAATTGACAAATATTTTAAAAGGATTATCTTAGGAATCTATTGAAGAACATATATATGAAGAAAGTTACCAAAATGATATCGATGAAGTTTTGCATATTGAAGATATAGACGAGACATTTTTATCCATGCTCCCACATGATGAAGATTAATTTGTCCTGCTTCACTTTTCTCCTGGAGTGATTAGCATTAAGGAAAAATCTTATCATTCGGTTTACCAACCCTTTGAAGAGGAGCAAGAATTACCCCGTGAAGGCTTGATTGAAGAACTGAGTCCTCAGGAAGAAGAACATGACTTACCTTGTGAATATGTTGAGTGCTTCAATGAATTAATCCATGAAGAGGATCTTCATGAAGATGAAGTGCTTGTGTCTACCCTTTCCATTTGATGAAGACATACAAGCCTCTGTTCCACCTATACATCAAGAAGGGAACATGATAAGTTATAATCCTTTTGAAAACTTTGATGATAATTTATTCCATGATTTTGGAAGTGAAGAAGTGTTAGAGGATCCCTTGGAAGCAACAGATCCTTTGTGTAATGATTTGATTGAGAAAATTGATGATTTAATACATGTTGGAAGACATGCATGGGATGTTAGTTGTTTGGGTTTTGATGGGGATACCATCTACGACATTAGGGGAAGTTTCCAAATAAGGAATACTGAAGTATTTCCTTTGGAAGGTCGTTTCTCATACATGGATCATCCAACTATTTGGCATCCTGATGATAACATGGGTATACATTGGTCTCATCCATCCAATTATGACTTGTCGCAATGTACCCATGATGGTTTTCGGTCATACATTGAGGCTTGTGACGTGTGTCCTTTTGAGCACCTAGATTCATTATGTGGTGAAAATTTTCATCCACTTTCGTGCTCAAATCTCGACAAAGATAAGACTGTGGCCAACCCAGAATGATTTGAAACTCATGCTACCAAACATAAGTATTTTCATCTTGAGAATTTTGACAGGGATTTGCAGATAAAGAAGCAACATATTCTGAGTGTGGAAAAATAGTTTCTCTCTAGACCTGAAGCCGTCACTTACCTCATTTCCTCTTCCCTGGGAAATAATCATTCTTTCTTCGGATCTCTTATCTCCTCCCAACATTTAGGAAGCAATGATATTTTAAGTGAAGATGAAGACCACCAGTCGGCTATACATGGTATCCCTCTTCAGAGATGGATTGATCAAGCTTATGGCTATCATTTCAAGCAAGATTCTTGAGATGATTAGGCTTGTGGTTTCTCTTGCCAGCAGGATATCCTCCCTCCCACCTTGTTACAGGTGAATCCTCCTGTGGACAAGGATTCCCTCTTGGTCTCTAGACTCCTAAGGCCAAGACAGAAAAGTGCTTAACATGGACACTAACATCCTTTTTAGGTCTAATTAAGATAATATGTGAAAAGGAAGAAGAGGGATATGTACCTTGTTAACAACATTTGTCCTCGCAAGATCCAGGTTGAGCTCCAATCCTAAGCTCCTTGTTAGGTCCTGTAAAAAAAACAAAGATACAAAGAACTTCCTATTCTATTGAGATTAGCTCAAATATAGATCTATCTATTGAAGACAAATTCATGTGGAACAAACATAAATTTGAAAGAAACAGGCCAAGCATTGATTATTAATGAGAACAAGTAAAAGGTGCTTACAATCCTTTGATGGAGGTGCAACCACCTCTTCCATCTCTCCTTGTCCAACCCCTTTGCTCAAGTAATCTACACTGATTGCTTTGATGATATCTCACCTATGAGATCATAAGTTTCGTATCTCCAATCTTTTCTGTACCTTTCACCATGAGAAGGCCTCCTTATATAAACTTGGAGAGGCCCAACCACTTGAGAGATATTTGGGATAAGTTGAGGATTCCTCTCCTTCAGTTGAGGATATTCCCTAAGATCATGCCTTGAACTCATATTCGAATCCAACCAACTTCAGAGATTGAGGGGATTCTTCCCTATTTTAGCTCAACAAACCAAAAATTTGCTCATAAGAAGTAGCGCTCCCCCAAAAGGGTACACAGAGCATTTGAACGCTCCCCCAAAGAGGCCCAAGGAACCCTAGCACCCCCTGACAATGGGTAGGGGAGCGATGCCCTCCAAAATCCATTTTTGAGTGGTTTTTCCAATGGCAAAAGGCTTGTACTCCTTGTCAAGTGATTTCTCTTCTTCAAGACTAGTCGTTGAGGTGTCTTAAGTGTCTTTACAATGTCATTAGAGGCACGACATAGGCAAGATGGCAGTATTATGTTTGTGACACTTGTGACACTTGTGGTTAAGATGCAACACTTGCGGACAAGATGTGACACTTACAACACTTGTAATGACGACACTTGTGACACTATTGAAGTGAGTAATTTTGATGTGTAACACACCCATATTCATGAGCTTCCTTTCATGATTGATTATATAATTTTTCATGTCCATGATTATTATGTGTTTAAATTGTCCTTGATATGTTTTATAATTAAGCACAGGGGAAAGCATTTGGGTGAGATGTTGAGCAAGTGGTTGCACTGGTTGTATGACTTCACCTGACATCATCCATCACTTGATCTTCAAGGCCCCAGGGCCCCAGGTAAGTAGGTTCGTCATCTTGATTTCTTTCATTTACATCTTGATTGCTCATAGTAGTTTAGTTGCATTTCATCTTTGATTTTCATTTTTCTCTACTTCCATTATTGATTTACATTTTTCTCTTTCATCATATTATATGAAAAATACAAAATTTTATTTTCTAGATTGGTTGTCATTTTTGAAATTTTGACTTCTAATTATATGAGAAAAGGGTGAGTGAGCCATCGTAGATTTCACGATTTTATGTTTCAGTGTAGGCATAGGTCTGACCAAGAGATGTTGAGGTTCTCATGCACTCTATGGCGAGTACATGTCCCCTAGTAGGAGCTAGAAGTTATCCCCAATTTATAGGGATAACTAATGAGATGATGTCTCGAGGCCCTCAAGTTGCAGACATGGAGTATCGAGAGACAAATGATTGATAGCATCCACATGCACAAACAAAGACCCACTTCACCACCACACATCCTGGATTCATCATGATGGCATTCACCACATCAGCTTGATTTTGGAAGACGATGGGTCTTGCTCCATGAGGTACAAGTCAGGTATTGTGGTAAGTGTCACTTTAATACTTGAGGCATTTGAATATTTTTCATTTAAAGTTGCTTTTGATTATAGAACTTATGCTTGGAAATCATGCTCTTTTCCTTATTTCACCTTGGTGGTTGACATTGCACCCTAGTAAGTGGTCACTCTTGGGGATGGGTTTTCTACTGGGAGTTCCCCTTGATTATTCATCTTGTCATTCTCGATCATGATTATCACTTTTCACATTTCATTCTTTCATCTCCTTATCTTTTGGGATTTTTGGGTGTACTGACCCAAGAAGGGAGTGTACCTCATTTCATGGGAAGAAGGGGTTGAAGGCCCAGAGGGAATGTAGCTGGAAAAAGATAAAATAAAAAACTATAACCTTCTCGATGCTCGCCCAAAGAAGTCTTGAGAACAATGAAACATTTCTCCTAAAAAATTAAAGACCCGCAAAAGAAAATACACATATATAAAAATGTCCCACTTGTTGAGGGATATACACAAGTTCTTTACAATATTTTATTTACCCCTATGGCACTTTGTGTACCTCTTCCTTCAAGTGGCAGTGTGGTACTGCCCCCAAGATTTATGTTACCCATTGGGAGTACCCAGTCATTTTGGACCTTAATTAATTAATGAAAAATAAATGAGCTTGGAAAAAGGACACATTGAAAATGAAGGTGCAACACACCCTCTACAAAGGCACCCATATATGAGGAAAAATAAACCCTTGTATGTCATGAACCCCATGCCCTGTATGTCATGAACCCCATGCCCAAAAGTCTTACCCTCCATCCACCTCATCTTCTCCACATGACTTAGAGAGGGTCCACCTAAGAAACACTCATTGATTCAAAGAATGATTCACCCAATAGGTCACCTTGTCAACCCTCCCATATCTAAACTTGGCAAAATGCATAAGGTCTTTGAGCACTTGTTTAATTTGATAAGGTAGTTTTGATGAAAATTTTTAGGTGGCTCTTGTGTTAAATGTGATTTTACTTTCCATGATGCTTTGACTTGAGATCCTTGGAGGGTGCACTTGTATGTCTATGTAGGACCTTATTGATGGACCTTTTGGAGGAACAAGCCCATATTGGGCCTTCATTGGGGTAGGAAGCCCACATGTTGGATGGAATGACCCACACCTTGGGACCAACTGGATGATGGACGTTACCTTTGGAGGCAAGAGAGGACACCTTGAACAGTGAAACCTAGTCCTTTTCCAGCTCAATGACTTTCTTGGGAGCTCTTATTCCACTTTTCTAGGCTTGACGACTTTTTTGGGGGATAGGGCATGTGGTGGTTGATGGAAACTTGGCACTTTTGGATGGGAGGACCCCTTTCATTGTGTAGGAGACACTTGGATTGAGGACACATGGACTTTAGAGGCCTAGCACTTTCTCTTACAACCCCAAGGGTTTATTCATGTGCAAATTTGAATTTATCTTGTAAAGGGGAAAAGTAAAGGAGGCCGGCCTCCTTACTTTTTGGTTTACCCTAACTAAATGTGGATAAACACTTTTAGGATTTTTTGTATAAATAAGGATCAAATTCATTTCATTTTATCATAACTCTCTCTTGAGTGAAGAGATACTTGGATGAAATTTTCACCCTCTTTGGGAAAATCGATTTCTCTCTCTTGCATAATATTTTTAGATTCTATATTGCCTAGTGTGTATCTAAAGTGGTGTGTTACTCTTCTTGGAGGTTTGTATTGGCATTTGGATGATATTTCTTGGTAAACTAGGGTTTTGTCTTACTAGCATTGAAATTTGTAAGGATTTTTCTACAATAATTGGTAATTTCTTCTTGTTTCAAATTATTCTTGTTTTAAAACCCTTGAAGGAGTATAAGGGCATCCACACTCCACCAAGTTAATTTTTATTTCTATTGGATAAATCATTTTTCAAAGGTTGCTAGGAGAAGTACAAGGGCGTACACCCTCCTAGATTTACCTTTCTAGGTATTGCATACTCTAGGAAGTAAAAGGGCTTACACCTCTAGAGGAGTTGAAAACCTAGCCTTAAAACCAAGACTCCATAACCCATAGGCAAGGCACTAATCATTTTTTACATTAGAAAAATAAATTACTTGCATTGGAATGCATGATTTTACGAGATATTGAATTTGTTTGAAGTGGAATCAATTCTTTGCCCTAATAGCTTGCTTGAGCCACCAGGGCATTTTGATTGGTCAATGCTATATTGTTGTTGTTACAAACTTATGATACATCCATTAGGGCTGCAGAAAACACATTTAAATTTCTTTCTCTTACTCACTATTCAACCTTCAGAAATTTCTAAGAAGCTGCCATAATATTCTACTAATCATTATGCATATTTTGGGTGGGTTACTTGTGAATTTTGGTGGTTGAATGTTGTTGTTGCAGCAATTGTTTTCTAAATACATAAGTCTGCCATAATACTTTGTCGATAACTTCGTATAGAAGCTCTAATTCACTGTCAAAGTTCATGCTTAAGTATTGAAAATGTAAATATTGTTTTAGTACTTCATTGTCCAATAACTATTTGGTAATTTTGATGGTTAAATGTGCAGTAATTAGCTCTTATTATAGATGATATATATTCTTGTTTGCTTCTGTAATATAGGACAACAATATTTTCTTGCTTGTCCACTTCATTTTTTGGGCTTGTTCCTCGATTGTTTCTCTTGTCTCGAGTAGGTGTAACACTTTGGTGTTGGTACTCAAGTCTTTGGAAACCATTTACCATAATAAATAATCATTTCCAAGCCCTCATATTTCTTCCATCATTGACCTAAGGGATTCCTCTCAACATCTCTTCATCATCTGTCTCATTTCCCCTAGGGTCATCCAGGATTCCCTCCTTGAGGTGATATCATCATCTCTAAAGCAAGGGGAGTACCTATCTAAGGTGACAGTGGGTAGGTATTCCCATAGTTCTCTCCATATTGTGGATTGGGTCAGGATTTTCCCAACCTTTATAATTTTTGTGATAATATTTCCATCACATAATTCTTCCTACAAACAGTCACCCAAAGAAGATTAATTTTATTTTTTTTGATAATCTATCCCCATATGGACACCTTCACTCTTTTGAAAATACTAATAATCCTAACATGTGATGTCGTTGATATGGGTGAGGTGTAGGATTCATACATGAAAATTAGGAGAATAAGAAGTGGCAAAAAGACTATTATTGAAGTAAGTCTAGATATAAAACATGAAGCAAAAGTACGGGTTGGTACCTCAATCCTAGTACATAATGATAGCATATATTGCACAAAGTCTACTATATTTACCAATGGGGAGAAATATATCAAATGTTTCAATAGGATTCATATCCATATTTGCTAGGTGTTGACCAAGATCAGGTTGTTTATCAAATGATAAAGTGTTCTTGGCTACATAAAATAATTGCACACTTTGTCATGTTCCCATGTGCAAAGTAAATCTCATGGATCATCCGCTAGGAATATGTGTATAATAGGTTAATTAAAGGCACTCGTGATTAGGCTATCTCATCATTCTAGACATCAATCTTGCACATATGCTATAAGACTCCCACAAAAGAAATTGAACTTATAGAGGAATAGATGCTAAGTTCCCTCTTGACTGTAGAGAAGTGATGAAGAAATGGTGGGTTCCTAGAACAAAATTCAAGGCAAGGAAATCCAAGACTTATCCCACCAGGATGCTAAGGACCCCTTATAGATTTGTTGTATCCCTCCTATGCAGACTTTATGGAGAGGTAGATGCCATGAAATTAAAGAATCATGGGTCCCTATGATGTACATGATATGAATGACCGACCATATATTTAATTGGGTCGTTATCCTTTATACCACACTAGAGGATACCATATCGACAACTAAATGCATAGTTCCATGGAAACACCCAAAATTCCACATGTCATCCTAATTGTTGGACACCATTTGTTTAGTGCATGTCTTCCCAGGCATGGGATGGTAATGGAAACTAAGTGATCCCTAAATTCATGCATATCTCTAGGACTTATGGGAGAAAAAATATTGCATTCACTACCACAATATATGAGAACAGTTCATGATTCCCTTGTTCCAATAACTTTTATGTGCTCTAGCACCTTGTAGGTCAGAAAATGCAATGGAGGAAGTTGGAAAAAATGGGTATTGGTATGTATTAGAGCATGGAACATACATCACAATTTATGGATCAACCAAAACCCTACACTTGTTTCCAAGGTTTGTACCCGACAAGTTGGTTCTACAAGAAGTGGCATATCATACTCGTATCCATAGAGTTGGAGCAACCCTCACTATGGACAAGAAACTACCATGGCCTCCAATGCCTTTCTATGTGGGATCCTACAATTTCAAGGATGGGAGGGAAGCATAGGTTGAAGTAGACATCCTGACAACTTTCCATTTTAGGGAATAAAGATTCAATAGACATGACCCCTTGAAAGTTGTCCGTCAACATTATCAAATACACAAATATAGATGGTCCTCTGAAATTGAAGTATGTAAGGAAGAGGAAATATACAAAAGGGATACTAACTATGATAAAATACTTTATAGAATGAGAGGTATCTCCCAACACAAGAAAGACAAATTATTGGAAAAGGAGAAAGATAAGAAAGAAGTTGCGACTAAAGTAGGGGTAGCATATTTTTTAGGGGGGGATTTTTCCAATTGGCTATTTTTTGGCTATTTTCTAAAGAAAAAAAATGTCAATTTGTTAAAAAAATTACCTAATTTTTACACGAATATGACTAAATTAATAATATTCGCCAAAAAATTACAAGTTTTAATAGTAAATTATATGTTTTTTATTGAATATTTTCCTACATATCTATATGTATGATTTTTCAAACGAAAATAGTCGCCTAGAATACTATACATATGTATAATATTTGAATCTTTAAAAAATACCCTAGACTGTAGCAGCTGAAAAGGAAAGGCTTGAAATGGAAACTGAAGCATTGAGACTTCAACAAAAGAAATAAGTTTCTACCAATGCAGCAGCAGAGGAAAAGAAAAAGAGAAAAGAACAAGATGAACATGAACATATGAGAATAAGAAAAGAGAAAGAGGGGAAATTAAAGTGGGACGTAGAAGAAAGATGGAGAAAATAAGAAGAAGACAAGAAGGCTCAGGAGGAGGCTCAAGACACCAATCCTATGGATATCGGTCCATCTGAATCTACTTCTACCATCACTTTGACCGAAGGTTATTTTCCTTTGGGAGAATTTATATTGGGACAATTTACTCCTTCCAAGGACAACAAAATATCTAACCTTATCTCATTCATATTTGACAGGGATAAAGGAATAATTGTTAAGCAATATCTCAAGAGAATTCCCATTCTAGGTGCTATAGAACTTGCAATGACCACAAAACATCATTGGTTATGGACACCATGGAATATCCTATATATTTAGCCTCGATAAGAGTGGTGTTCACATAGGCCTCCAAGCAAAACATCAGAGATATGACCAAAGAGATAGAAGAATATAAAGCTAAGATTGAAAATTTGGAAGAAGAGATGAGATACAACAAAGGAGATGTAGAAAGTGTTCTTGAATTTAGGACCTATGCTAGTGAAGTACAAGAGGAGATGAATAGTTGTACACCAACTTGAAGGATTTCCAAGATTTATCTACACAGTTGTTGGCATTGTTAGACAAATTTGAAACCAATAATGAAGAGTTGCATAAAATTCATGTATGGATTGACAATTTAAAAAAGTGGCTAGAAGAGAACCCAGATGCACCTCAAGAAATTCCCAAAATGGTTGAAAATTGAAAACATGTTGAATTATGCATCACTCACCAACTACTAGAAGAAGGGAGAAGCATTGGAGAAGGATATATCAAATTCAATAGGAATCTGCAAATGTATTCATATCATTGGAGAAAAATTGACTGAAAGATGCAAGCTGCCTAAAATTGGAGATCTAGGCCAACCAAGACCAGTAGAAGAAGTCATTGTAGAGCTAGAATAAACTTTGGATTTGAGGTTAATTCAATGGGAATGGCTCATCGAGTCACAAAGGAAATGCTAAAGGAACACATAGCAACACCTTCTAAAGATGATAAATTAATACTTTCCTTTTTGGTCACACTGAAAAAAGATATGGACATCATGTCCCAAGATGCAACCACATATGAAGTCATGTTAGAAGATTTACTCTTTAGGAGAATAATAAGAATTGCTTCTTATCATGAAGTGTGGACTGCATGCTCTAATGACAAAGTTGAGGAGTGATTGTAATAGTTTTTTTTTATTGTAATGTCTAAAGTTTTGAAAAGACAAACTAGAGAAGTACAAGAGTTGTAACTATCAATGAGAAGTCAAGAAATACAAATAAAAGGTTATAGATCATTGGCTATATATGTACAAGAGCACCTAGTTGGAAGGGATCTTACTTTTTGTAACTTTTGTAACTATTTATGAAATTTTTAATGAGAAGAAGCCCTCAAGGCCATTTTGGAGAAGTGATTTGGTGCTATGTGATGTGCTTGATGTGAACTACTTCCATATTTTGTATTGGCATGTTCATTGTTTTAAGGTTATATTATTCTTATGATAGAGTATTCTTTTGTGTGTTTTTATAGCTTTGTATTGTATTGCTTTTATGTTGTTGTTGTTCTTAGTTGATAAATGGATGGTTAATGAATTACTTGTTGCTTCAAACTAATTTATGCACTTATATTATTCATTTACTATGAATTTTTTCTTTTCTTTAAAAACCAATTGTTTATGAAGTGAAAAAAAGAATTTGTGGTTTGAATAAATTTGTTTACTTTATTAATGTACTCTTAGCTAGGATAGGTTAGAATAGTTTTACAATCAATACTTAGATTAGTCTGTATTATATACTACACTTTGGATTCCAACCACCCATACCCATTCATTATAGTAATGGAAGTTGGGCCAGAATCCAAATGGGTCTCCTATACCAAATGGTGTGAGGTCTGATTGGAATCTTATATCGAGGAGTACCCCTATCCATTGAAGGGAACTTTCCATGCACTAGTATTGTCCAAATTATAGAAAGACCAACACAATGACCACTAAAGATAAGTTTTCTATTGACATAATTGATGAATTATTAGATGAATTGCATGGAGGAGCATGTGCAACATGTTGAAAGGCTCTTAAAACTATTGAAGGGGAAGAAAGTATATGTAGAACCTTCCAATTGTGTCGTTAGGGTTCATGAAGTGGAATATTTGGGTCATATTGTATCTCATGAAGGCGTTAAAGTGGACCCTAACAAAGTTAAAGCTATGATGGAATGTCCAATTCCAAAAACTTTTAAGAATCATAGAGGATTCTTAGGATTTATGGGATATTACTACAATTTTTTCAAGGATTATGGTCAAATAGTGGCACCTCTAACAACATTATTGAAAAAGGAGGCATTTTCTTGGACTTAAGAAGTAACCAAAGATTTGAAAAACTTAAGGAGGATATATGTACAACTTCTATCCTTGCCACACCTAGCTTCACAAAAACCTTTATTGTAGAGTGTGATGCCTTAGGGAATGACATTGGTGTAGTTTAATGGTGTCGTTACCTAATAGGAAAAAAAATCAATGCAAAAATAGATCATGATAGTCTGATGTACTTCTTGGAACAATGATTATATCCATAATAGGAATAAAAATGGGTTACAAATATGGTAGGTTATGACTATGAAATTATCTACAAAAAAGGAAAACAAATATGGTGGAAGATGCACTTTCCAGGAAAGAAGAAGACAATGAGAGTTTTCTTTTTTCTTTTTCTGTCCTGCAATGTGATTGGGTGGAAGACACAAGGATAGAATGGAAGTAAGATCAGAAGGTATGCAATATTATTCAACAACTACAAGAGGACCTGCGTGCATTAGATAAATTTGTGTGGAAGAATGATTCACTATGGTATCATGATTCTCAAGTTGGGAGGTTTCAATAATAAACATCAATTTAGTTGAAGAAAAAGACATAAATTGAAAAAAGGGATGTTTCGATACTAAAAGGGTCTCTCAAATTGGGATTTTCAAGAAAAGAAGTGATTTTCAACACCAAAAAATGTACTTTGTGGACTATAAGGTAACTTTAATGAAATTAGTACTAACAAGTGGTGTCAGATCATCCACATTAATTTCAATGCAATATTAGTCTTGCTAATGTCATTGATATGGGTGAGGTGTAGGATGACATGGCAACTAGGAGAATAAGAAATGGCAAAATGACTATAATTGAAGTAAGTCTAGATATATAAGAGGATGTAGAAGTAGGGGTCGGTACCTCAATCCTAGTACATAATGATACCATCTATTGCATGAAGTTTACTATGGTTATCAATGGGGAGAAATATATCAAATGTTTCAATAGGATTCATACCCATATTTGCTAGATGTTGACCAATATCAGGTTGTTTATCAAATGACAAAGTGCTCTTCGCTGCATAAAATAGTTGCACACTATGTCATGTTCCCAAGTGCAAAGGCCATCTCATGTATCATCCACTAGGAATATGTGGGTAATAGATTAATTAAAGACACTCAAGATTAGGCTATCTCGTCATTCTAGACATTAGTTTTGCACATATGCTATAAGATTCCTATGGAAGAAATTGAACTTACATAGGACTAGATGCTACAATTCCCTCTTGACTGTAGAGAAGTGATGAAGAAATGGTGAGTTCCTAGGAAAAAATATAAGGCAAGGAAATCCAAGACTTATCCCACCAGGATGCTAAGGACCCCTTATAGATTTGTTGTATCCCTCCTATGTAAGACTTTATGGAGAGGTAGATGCTATGAAGTTCAAAGAATCATGGGTCCCTATGATGTGCATGATATAAATGATAGACCATATATTCAATTGGGATGTTATCCTTTATACCACCCTAAAGGATACCATGTTAGGATCTAAATGCATAGTGCCAGGAAACACCCAACATTCCACATGGCATCCTACTTGTTGGACATCATTTGTTTAGTGCATGTCTTCTCAGGCATGGGATGACAATGGAAACTAAGTGATCCCCAAATTCATGTATATTTCTAGGACTTATGGGAGCACAAGTACCACATTAAATACCACAATAACTAAGAACAACTCATGATTCCCTTGTTCTAATTACTTTTCGGTGCTCCAACACCTTGTATGTCAGAACATCAATGCAGGAAGTCAGAAAAATTATGGATTGGTATGTATTAGAGCATAGAACATACATCAAGATTTATGGATCAACCAAACCCCCACATTTTTTTCCTAGGTTTGTACTCGACAAGTTGGTTCTACAAGAAGTGGCATATCATACTCTTGTCCATAGAGTTGGAGCAACCCTCACTAGGGACAAGAAACTACCAGGGTATCCAATGCTTTTCTATGTGGGATCCTACAGTTTCAAGGATGGGAGGGAAGCATAGGTTGAAGTTGACATTTTAAAACTTTCCATTTCAGAGAAGAAAGATTCTATAGACATGAACCCCATGAAAGTTGTCAATCAACATTATCAAATATGAAAATATAGATGGCCCTATGAAATTGAAGTATGAAAGGATGATGAAATCTACAAAAGGGCTACTAACTATGATGAAGTACTTTATAGAATGATAGGTATCATCCAACACAATAAATACAAATTAGAAAAGAAGAAAGATGAGAAAGAAGATGCAGCTAAAGTAGGAGTAGTGTATTCTTTAAGGGGGGAATTTCTCCAATTGGCTATTTTTTGGCCATTTTCTAAAGAAAACAATTGTCAACTTGTTAAAAAATTGCCTTTTTTACATAAATACGATTAAATTAATAATATTCGCCAAAAAATTACAAGTTTTAATAGTAACTTATATGTTTTTTATTGAATATTTTCCTACATATCTATATGTGTAATTTTTCAAACCAAAATAGTCGCATATAGTACTATACATAGGTATAATGTTTGAATCCTTAAAAACTACCCTAGACCATAACAACTAAAACGGAAAGGCTTGAAAAGGAAATCGAAGCATTGAGACTTCAACAAGAGAAAGAAGATACAACCAAGGTACCAGTAGAGGCAGAGAAAAAAAGAAAAGGACAAGAAGAACAAGAACATATGAGAATAATAAAAGAGAAAGATGAGAAATTAAAGTGGTATGTAGAAGAAAGATGGAGGAAATAAGAACAAGAAAATAATGCTTAGGAGGAGGCTCAAGGCACCTATACTATGGATAGTAGGCCATATGAATCTACTTCTGCCATCACTTTGACTAGAGGTGATTTTCCTCTAGGAGACCTGAGATTGGGAGAGTTTACTCCTTCCAAGGCCAACATAGTATCTAGCCTTAACTCATTCATATCTGACAAGGATAAAGGTGGAATTGTTAAAAAATATCTCAAGAGACTTCCCATTCTAGGTGCTCTAGCACTTGCAATGACCACATAAACACCATTGGTTATGGACATCGGAGAAGATCTAATAGATTTAGCCTTGGCGGGAGTGGTGTCCATGTAGGCCTCCAAGAAAAATATAAGAGATATGACCAAAGAGATGGAAGAATATAAAGCTAATTTCGAAAATTTGGAAGCAAAGATGAGATACAACAATGGAGATATAGAAAGTATTCTTGAATTCAGGACATGTGCCAGTGAAGCACAAGAGGAGTTGAAAACCATCTTGAAACAATTGTACACCAACTTGAAGGATTTCCAGGATCTGTCTACATAGTTGTTAGCAATGTTAGACAAATTCTAAATAAAAAATGAAGATTTGTATTAAATTTGTGTAGGCATGGGAAATATAAAAATGTGGCCAAAAGAGAACCTATATGCACCTCAAGAACTTCCTAGAATGACTAAAAAAGAAAACATGTTGACTGATGCAGACTCACCAACTTCCAAAAGAAGGGGGAATAGTTTGAGAAGGATGTATCAAACTCAATAGGAAATTGCAAACGTATTCATACCGTTGTAGAAAAATTGACTGAAAGATGTTGGTTGCATAAAATTGGAGATCTAGGCCAACTAAGACTAGTAGAAGAAGTCCTTGCAAAGTTGGAAGAAACTTTGCATTCAAGGATAATTTCAATGGGAATGGTTCATCGAGTCACCAAGACAATGCTAAGGGAACAAATAACAACGCCTTCCAGAGATAATAACTTACTAAATTCCTTTTGGTCACACTGAAAAATTATATGGACATCATGTCCCAAGATGTAGCCACATATGAAGTCACATTAGAATATTTTCTCTTCAGGAGAGTAATAAGAATTTCTTCTTATCATGAAGTGTAGATTGCATACTTTAAAGAGAAAGATGAGGGATGATTGTAATATTTTTCTTTATTGTAATGTCTAAAGTTGGGAAAAGACAAACTAAAGAAGTCCAAGAGTTGTAACTTCCAATGAGAAGTCAAGAAATAACAAGAAATAATTATAGATCATTGGCTATGTATGTACAAGCACACCTAGTTGAAAGGGCTCTTAATTTTTGTAACTTATGGAACTATTTCTAAAAATTTTAATGAGAAGAAGACCTCAGGGCCATTTTGGAGGAGAATTGAATTGGTGCTATGGGATGTGTTTGTTGTGAACTGTTTCCATATTTTGTATTGTCATCTTCACTGTTGTAAGGTTATATTATTCATATGATGGACTGTTCTTTTGTGTGTTTTTATAGCTTTGCATTCTATTACTTTTATGATATTGTTCTAATGAGTTGATAAATGGATGGTTAATGAATTACTTGGTGTTTCAGACTAATCTATGGACTTATATTATTCATTTACTATAGGTTTTTTCTTTTCTTTAACAACTAATTGTTTATGAACTGCAAGAAATAATTCACAGTTTGACTATCTGTTTAGTTTATCAATATGCTCCTAGCTAGGATATGCTAGAATAGTTTTACTTTCAGTACTTAGATTAGTTCACATGGCACACTATGTTTGGGTCCTAACTCGCACATAGGTAGAACAATATATTTGGATGTAATAAAGGTCAATATTAATAAGGCCTTTCAATAAAATAGAATAAGGTGGATGTAAGAAGACCTAATAGAAGCTTCCGCTTCTAGAA
>CBVK0100228868.1:0-23923 GCA_900067695.1 Picea abies | reverse complement strand
TAGCGTTTGGCTGGGAGGTAACGGTGAGCTTTCTTTGGTCGGCAAGCAGAAGCGGCACGGAGCGAGGGATGCGGCACAACACGAGGGACGCCTCCGAAGCGGGCGTGTGGCTAAGGTATGATTTAAACTGGTGAAGTATAATGCATTTTACATTCGGTAATTTAATGTTATTGATGTGGAAATTGTGGAATTGTTATGGCATTTGTATATTCGGCAAATTTTGTTTCTGCAAGTTGTGTGAGTTGTTCTGGCAAATGTTAAAATTTTTACTACCATTTTGGCCATGAGAAGAATATAGTTTGTTGGGCGTTTTTGGTAACGCACCATAGATAGGAGGTCGTTACAAACATCACATCTAAATAAATAAGTTCATTTCTAGCTAACGACTACGAAGTAAAATGGTAGATCTTCCCACCACAACATTCAACCAGAAATTCATACATATAAGTAAACAGATTGTAGCGCATGACATTTAACAAGGATAAGGTAGAGTTACATATCTGAATCAAATTTGCGGGAAGCCAAAGGGAACAACCATGTTCCTCCCAAGCGTAGAATAGGGCAGCCAATCTACTTGTCCAATTCACCCCCTAGCTTGACCATGAATCCATGAGGGAGAATTGAAATCTCCTCTCCAACAATATCCTTTAATTCCAGTAGAATCCACCTTGCCTCACACTCACATAGTAGTGCTCATAACAACAAGGAAAAAAAAAAGCAATAGTCTTCTTTCCCAACATACCTAGCAGCGTCCTGCCTCCTCACATATGCTATTTATTAATTTGCCTAGGACTTTTTTCCCTCCCTTGGCAATTTTTGCAGCTTTCTAAATCCCTGATTTTTAGGGGCCACAAATGGACAAATCATTGATTTGCCACTTATAACAATCAGCCCAGAGTTAATTCCAATGTGTTCCCCACTCATGGAGTCATGGTTAGCTAAATTTAACATGTCTGTTCCATTTCTCCTCCTGCAATCAATGTAAAATATTTTGTTTTCATACAAGTGTCATAGTCAAATAGTTAGTTGGGTCAAATCAGGTCTCTTCCCAGCAGTCATAATAATTAATTACAATCATCAAATTTGAAATTAAGAATTTCCATAAATGGAAAAAAAATTCCAAATTTGAATTTACTAAAAACGGAATGAATTTTCAGCAAATTTAAATTTCAAAAATATTTTTTTTTTGGGGACGTCACATGAACATTTTGATAGTTTCTCGTACAAATTGTTTTCTCGTAGACTTTTTAGGACCAATCATAAATGTTTGACATGCTCTTATTTCATTCAAGAATAAATCAGTATGTCATCAATAAATACTTGAAAAAAATTATCGAATTATTCATGGAGCACCCCATTCATAAAAATCATGAATACTCCTGGGGTGTTCGTTAATATGAATGGTAAAACTGTAAATTCATAGTGTCTGAACCTCATCTTAAATGTGGTGTTAGGGATATCTTCTTCTTTAATCCGTAATTGGTGATATCTCAATCTCAATTCAATCTTCGAAACATCGTCACTCCTTTTGTATGATCAAACAAATCATCTATTCTTAGCAATATATATTTTTTCTTTATTGTCTCTTTGTTTAAATAGCGGTAGTCAATAAAAAGTATCCATGATCCATCCTTATTTCTCATGAAAATAGCTGGCACACGCCAAGGCAACACACTTGGATGTATAAGTCCCAAGTCCAAAAATTCCTTCAATTGCATTTTCAACTACTCAAATTCAGGCATTGACATCCAATAAGGCATTCTTGCTATAGGTTCGGTTCCAGGTTTCAAGTCTATTGTAAACTCCAACTCTCTTTCGGGTGGTAAACCTGGTAACTCTTCTAGAAACACGTCTGAAAACTCTTTCACTATAGGAAGGTTTTATAATCCTTTTGCATATCCATTTTAGTTTAGTGCTAAGATTGCATAAAGCTTACACCCCTTGCTCATACTCTTTTGTTGTTGTAGGGAAGAAAAAAATCTCAAGGACACCCCCTGATTCCTTCCTACAATAACTCTACTATGTCCCAAATCATCTATCAAACATAACTATTTTGTCTTACAGTTAAGTATCGCATAATGCGATTCCAACCAAGGATAATTTTAAGGATGGAAATTTATATTAAAATGTAGAAACATGGGCTAATCTTACTAGTCCTTAATATGAAAAATGTAAAATGTTTGGTGATAGTTCTATAAAAATATTCAAATTTCTAAGGATTTTATATAGTTTCTATAATATTTTGGCAAATTTTAAGGTAAACTAATTTTATTCTATGGAATTTGGGTCAATCATTTTTAGAAAAACTGGAAATTGGCGAATCTTTTTTTGGGAAAAACCATGGAAAATTATCCCATTGTAGAAATTTAGCCCCTAAAATCATCTATAATTCCTACCAATCCATACGAATCACTATGTCATAATATCTTAAGATTGTGACATATAGGTTGGCCTTCGTTAAAAAATATCCTAAGTTAATGCTACAGTCCATAACCTTTCCTACAACCTTCTAATTGGCACCCAATTCCATTTCTCCATATCTAAACTCGTCCTTCTCGAATGCCTTTACCTTAATTCTCGGTAGTGTTTCATTAGAGATAAATCTCTCTATAGCACTTGGATCTATCAAAATGATAAAAGTTTGGTTAGCTATTGTACCTAACATTTTGAGCATAGTGGACTGGTGCTTAGCCTGGCGGTTGTTCATTGTTGCATGTATCCTGTGGGGCTTGCCCAAATATCCAACTGTAGTGGGTCTTGATGATCTGGCTACTCTGGCCTTGTCAATCAGATAGTCTCGTTGGTAATCTGGCTCTTCACATGTCCAACATCCAATCTTCAATCTAGTGCTCCTGGTCCCCGAGAGAAGTTGTTGGCCTAATAGTATGTGATCCAAGTTTGTTCAGTTGAACATGCCTAAACTATTATTGATGCTATGAATGAAGTTATTGTTGTTGTTGTGGTCCTCTACATAGGAGTCTGTCATTGTGGTTTCGTGAACATAGGTCGTCTGGGTGTATCTCGATGTCCTGAAGTTTGTTTGGCTGGTGTCTGATGCTATTGGGATCCTGATGACATTTTTCCAGTTGGTCTAGAAGGAGTCATGCGCTAACCCCTATTGTTGAACTCTTCCTTAGCTATGAGGGCCTTATGAAATTCATCATGCAACTTCTGAGGGATTAGAATCCTCAGCTTTGAAAGAATGTTAAAGTTAAGGTTGAACACAAACTTGTTGACCTTTAACTTCTCCATGTTCATATGTGGATCATACCTAAGTAGCTCCATGAATTTGGCCTCATATTGTGGAACCATATGACCACCCTGTCATGAGGAACACTCAATGAAATCCTCAAACAAGTACCTCTCCTGAAACCATTCCCCGAAAAACTCCCATGACGCATCTTTGATGACCATGTTTAGTTGAGGTAGGAGTGTCTTGAACCATAGAAGAGAACTCCCCTTCAACTGAAATACCACCATGCAAAATTTCATGTTTTAGGTTTAATCACAAAGTGTGAAGCACATAACCATATTCTCCAACCATACCTCGGTGGCTGAGCCATCCATGGCAGTCATAAACTCAAGAAACTTCACCTTATCGAGTTCTTTGTGCATACTACTACTACCAGATGGAGTGTGCTGGGAACCCCCATTGGGTATAGACACTCTTCCCTCCTCTCGATCCAGGTATTTGATCAATGCCTTTGACATCTCCTGGAAGGATCTCATCATACCTACCACTTCTCCCACAACAACCTGCTCCTTCTCAGTAATATTCTTATATCCTTCGGGGTTAGACACCTCTGGAGTGGATACTATTGGAGGTGTCACACATCTTACTCCAACGCCACGTCATCTACTTCCCCCGTGTCCTCTAACCATGACTACGTGCATGTACAAGTTCAGAATTTAATTAGAGATGTGATTTTAATCATTTATTTAACATAGTGGAAGGCATAATGGTCCAATGTTGCAAGGTTGAACATACCATGTGTAACGACCCCTTCATTAAAACAAAAATGTAAGTGAATATAGTAGTGGTAATTTTTATTTTTTTTAAACAAGAAAACAAGAAAACTCCTCACTAACATTCTCACTAAATGTAAGAAAACTCCTCTAACACAACAAGACTATTCATTCTGATCTATCTTCTCACACTACGCGAGTAGATTTAACCCATTCCTTAGCTAGGATCCTTGCAAACACTTGGAACTTAAGAACATGTGCTCATCGTTAGATATTGTATAACATAAATTATATAAACATAACGAAATGCAAATCCCCACCAATTTATCATCTGAGATGAAACTTGTTGATTCTTTGGTGGCGGTGATTACATAAAAATAACGGAAATCCCACTCCCACGATCTATCATCGTAGATAAAAAAATTCAAGACTATTTTGTATTAAAGCAATATTCATTTAAAAAAATTGAATGAAATTTCATTTATTACAACTGGAGGTAATAATAGATATTTTCTACGACATATAAATAAATTTAAGATAGTTAAAAATGTTCAACACCTAGTGTTATACTCCATTAGCGGATCAACTCATTCTCTCACTCATGAGGCATTAAGATAATATTATTTAATTGAATTGTGTTGCAATATCTATATCTATATATATTAGATAGTTAGAAGGGTCCAATAACCAGAGTTATACTCTGTTAGTGTAGAAATTCATTCATCGATACTGTCACTCCTCAGGCAATAAGATAATAACAATGTTTACTTACTAATGGAAGTATTACATTCAACTCTGATATTATACAGAAATATGGTTATTTACCAATATTTTATCATGAGTTTATTCAATAGATTATTAGTTGTATTTCATACAAAACAAACATATAGAATATAAAATTGTACATGATTTGCAGCAAATAATACTCTGTCACATGAGAAATTTAGCACAAAAATATTGTAACCAAAGAAGTGTCGAATTCTTGATGATGATCTTGCAAGAAGTCCCTCCATTTGTTCATTATTGTAACCAAAGAAGCATCGATTTGTTGAGACGATCTTGCGAGAATTCCCTCTATTTGCTTTTCCAACCAAAAACTTCACCAATACCTCCCAACCAATGCTAGGGGTACTCTTCTTCCCCTTTATCCCCTCAAGCCACAAAGGGGTCCCACACAAGATACCAAGAAAGAATATCTCCAAGGCTTTCCTCGCAAGGAAGAGCTTCCACTCTTTCCTCAAGCTTGGTATCCCAACTCTCACAAGTGAAACAAAGCCTTCAAAATTTTTGAATCATAACCTTACCAAGTAAAAGAGAGATCCATTTCCCTTCTACCACATTTTTTTATGGAAAAATCTTTAATGACACATGTGTTGATGCATAGTTAATTATATTTTTAATAGATTTAATTAGTATTATTCACCCACACACTTGTCACATTTTCCTGAAGTTGCACAAGTAATTACCATTTTTTTATTATTTAAAATGTCAATTTCCCTCACATTCCCCAATGTGTTCCTATTTTCGCTCTTATTTGTCCCTTGGTTCCTCATATTCTCATTTAATGAGTGTCTCCTAACTAGATCTTAGTTAGAGTTGGATTAGGAGTCTTCTTCTAGCTAGACTAGTGGTAGCTTGACTCTACATCCTATTCTATGTGTACACATATTCTCTCATATTTTATTTCTTTCTATTTTAAAAATCCCTTTTATTATTTTCATGCACACATGTGCATTTTATCCAACCTTTAAATTTTGCTCACTTTTTCCTAGAAATTGATTTATCTCAATTCTTTTAATTTTTTTAATATTTTTAATTACTCTCTTAATTAAACTTAGACTTAGGATTAGTCTCAAAATTAGGCTTAGAATTTTATTGGGATTTATAATTAATAAATTCATTGTTTAAATAATTATTTTAATCCAACAAGGTCTAATCATTTTCGTGTGTTCTAGGCCACCTAGATTTATTGACTCAAGTTTTTAATCACGCGACATGCCCTTCAAGACGCACCTCCTTACTCCAAGGGTGCCAATTGCCTTTGAATGGTTTTGGAAGTTTTCCAACCCTTTGGAGTCAACACTCCATTCAGGCGACCTTGTGAGAGACTAACGACTTCTAAGAAATAAGGACTCTTCCTTATTGAGAGCTACCTAGAAATCTTCATGAGTGATTGTGTGAGTTTGCCATCAAGACATCATGGACGTATCAATCTTTGTAATCATTAACATACCATTCATCCATGGTCAGAGTGATAGTACATTGTGATAGGGATGGTGCCACACCTCTTCCTCAATGTCTTCTTTGTTTGCATGACCCCTCTAAACTTTATGTGAGTCCGATTGGCAAGCATTGTCAATCCTACATCCACTGATAAAAACCATGTCAATAATCCATATACATAAATCATATTTCAATCAATAATATGTTAGAAGTGTGTAAAATGAAATACTAAATCAAAATACAATTCATTCCCTCGCTCAATCCGGATTCCAAGGAAGTCCATTGATTCCATCAACATCCATAACCTGTCATATGTCCTGCACACTTAGGAAAACTCATCAATAACATCTTCCAATACATATGCATCAAATAACAATAATTCATAGCACATCATCATCAGAATGTATAATCTATAATCAAAATGAAATCACTATGTATCATAACTGAATCACTTTTGCACAAGTGTCCTCAAAGAACATGTCAATAAAAGTGTGCTTAGTAGAGCACGATGTTACATACACCCCCTCTTATTTTAAAATTCATCCCAAAGTTTGTAGAATATATAAATGCAAGTAAATAAATGTATCTGCCCTATATCTATATGTCTAATCTATCAAACAAGTAAGGAAACTGTTGATGCATCTTGTATGCATCCTCCCAGGTAGCCAAGTGTGGACTATAATTGTCCCACTAAACCTTGACCTAGTCGACTATTTGACATCGTAGTTTTCATATGTGATGGTCCAGAATGTGATTGGCTCCACCATGAGATAACCCTCATCTGACACCTACAAAGAACTCATGTCAATAACATTTGAAGAATCACTAATATAATGTTTCAAAACAGATACATGAAAAACATCATGCATACGCCTCAAATAATCAAGAAAGGCTAGTCGATAAGCCATGGGTCCTTTCTTTTCCACTATTTCTAAAGGTCCCACAAACCCACAAGAAAAATTTGTCACCAACTTCATAACTGCAGTCAAAACGATGCACATTAGCATAACTCTTATGTTGATCTTGCACTTCTTTAATTCTCTGTCTTATTGATTGCATATGTTCTTCCATTTCTTGAATCACTTATGGTCCTACCAGGACCCTATCCTCAAGTCGATCCCAATTCAATGACGTCTAACACGATCCATCATAAAGAAACTCAAATGGTGCCATCTTAATGGTACTATGATAGTTTTTGTTGTATGCAAACTCCACTAGTGGAAATAAATATTCCCAACATTTTTGTTGATCCATTACATAGATATGAAACATATCCTCCAAAATCTAGTTCATTCTTTCTATTTATCCTTTTGTCTCTCGGTGATAAGTTGTACTAAATTTTAGTTGTGTTACTAATGCTTCTTGGAAACTGGTCCAAAATCATCCTGTAAAAACCAATCCTCGATCCGATATGATCCTTCTTGGTACACCATGTAATCTCACAATCTTGCTAAAAAAAAAATCTCTCTATATCCCATGCTTGATACATCATACGCACTAGAATAAAGTGTGCACTATTTGGCATAGTGTCCACTACAAAAAAAATTGAATCATGCCTCCTCGTCGTCAGTGGTAATCCAACAATAAATCCATTGAAATGACCTCCCATTTCGATTCAAGAATAGCGTGTGGTTGTAACAATCATTTTGGATGTCTATGTTTAGCCTTCACTTGTTGTTATTCTAGACATCTCACCACATAACTAATTATGTTCGCTTTCATTCCTTTCCAGAAGAATAAATCCTTAAGGTCTGTCTTCATCTTCGTGACTCCTGGATGAGCCATGTACACTGCTCTATGAGCTTCAGTCAAGATCAAAATTATTAATTCGGCATTAGGTGGTACATAAATTCTTCTGTTAAATATCAACAATTCATCATTGTCTAAAAAATAACCTTCAAAATTTGGTACCATTATCGTATTTCATCCAATATTATCCTTAACTTATTTATACCAGTCATTATCGAACTGTAAAGTTGGAATCTTTTCTTGAAGAATCGTCTTAAGAGGTATTTCCAAGAATATTTGTGGTCTCTGACTCAATGGTTATACCACCCTATTCATTGTTCCTTTAAAGTAAGTAATATCAAAGTCATATTCGCTAAGTAATTCTGACCAACTTCTTTGTCGTGCATTCAAGTCACTGTGTGTAAATATATGCTGCAATCTACAATTATCTATCTTTAATTCGAATTTCCATCCAATCAGATAATGTCTTTGTTGGGCTAAATATATGTACTATTAATTCCCAACATTAAAGTGTCAACTAGGGAGTCATAGACTTAGAGGTGCAGCCACAATATGCGCATCATTGGATTCTAGTCTAGCCTAATGCCGACAAACCACACTTTAATGTAACAAACAAAACAAGCAAGTGGGAATGAATTCAATTGACATGGAGTAAACTAATACCTCAGGTTGAAACCCATTACAGGAAAGCCATATCTCACGAGTTAGGCTTTTAATCTTCTGTTGGTGATTGAAGCTATGTGAAATCAAAGTGAAAGGAATTAAAGGTTTGTGAAAGAAAACCAAGTGCAGAAAATTTAAATTGAAGCAAACAAGCTAAAGGGAAAAACAATCAAACAAGTAGAAAATGAAGTCTAAATCTAAACCATGCAAATGAGATGTTCCTTAATGCTTCACCCAAGAATAGAAAGTTAGTTTTGTTTATGTATTTAAATGAATGTGCCGGTATGAGATTAATTTTATTTAGGTACATGAATGTGTTGGTACGAGATCTATGTACAAGAATGAGATTGCTTTGTATGGATCTTCCATTTAACGTTTCATTTACACTTATATAACAATAACACTTTGCAATATTTAACAAAACTATAATGAATAAAACAATTCATAATTACAACATAACAAATGATATAACAAACATAATACAAATATTATAACAATATTAACAAAACATTACAATCAACATAACAATTACACTTCTAAATAAACGATTAGCAAAATAGTATAAACATCTAACAACATATTATTTCTATTAACGAAATATTATAAATTTATAACGAATAAACAACCATAAAAAAAAAAGATTATAAAAAAACAATACATATAATAAACAAATTTTATAGAGGTATTAACAATCAAACATTATATATTATGCATGACTCAACAATTTAAATAACGAATAATGAAGGACAAAAACAACAAACAAATAATAATGTAATGCATACGGTGTAATGTAATTGATATAACAACAAAAATATGAAACAAACAATATAAAAGAAATCATATATCATCCGTACAATACAAACCTTCGTAAAAATTCAAACCTATGTATGGATTCGACCTGAAATGAATATTTACGAAGCTAATTGCAGCATAAAAGGAATATGGTGAGTGGAAGGTGAAATGAAACATTGAAGAATGGGACGCGTAAATAATTAAAGTTATGTGCAGAGGTCGTTGAACAATATGCAACATTATATTATGAAGTTGTTAGTGTGAAGGGAGTGTTGGACAACTGAGCCCGGGGGGGTGAATCAGTTGTTACTATGCTTAAACAATTATGCTTCTTTTAAACTCTTTGCAGAAACATTGAATGATGATCACAATAATGCAGGGAAATAAACAATGGCACATTCAACATCAGTAACATATATGAGAAACACAAAGACAGATATTTCCTGAGGAAACCCATACAGGGTAAAAACCTTTTTTTCTTTATATGATAAGTAATAGTTACATTCTTTACATTATCATACATATGAGCACCAACTCATAATGAGGCTACAACCTCAGTTTTAGGCTACAACCTCAGTTTTTCAAGCTGTTACTTGTTGAGAGCACCAACTCTCTGTTTTCTCTAGCACCCACTAGAAGGAAGCACCAACTCCTTGGTTTCTCTAGCACCAACTAGAAGGAAGCACCAACTCCTTGGTTTCTCTAGCACCAACTAGAAGGAAGCACCAACTCCCTATGTTCAAGCACTAACTTGAACCTCTGAGGACAATAGTCCTCCCTAGCACCTCCCTACCACCCTATTTTATAAATCTTTCCTACTGAAACTCCTTACAGTGATATAATGTTCAACAATGGCTTACCAGACTCATCACTATTATGCTACATTTGGTTTCTTTGTCTGCCTCACTGCCTTCCTACACACATGACTTGCGTTGTCTATTCTTCTGCTTTTTATCCTCTGTGCGCCATGTCCATTCACTACATAGTTCCTCTTCTATGCAATTCAGCTGCTGCAGTCTCCTCCTTCTTCACACATGAATCACATTCAACAAAAACAACCACAACAACTCCAACAGAAACAACAACCCCATCTCTTCTCTGTACCATGTACTTATAGCTTCTGTGCACCTTGTGCATGCAATTCACGCAATCCTCTACATCCTCACACCGGGTCGATCTCCTCCACCTCTCCAATTCTCTGCCTGATCATCACACTCTTCAGCTTCTTTGGTGGTTCCCACCACGCATCCAGCATGACTAGGTGTTCGGCTAAGATTCCTCAGCCTCTCTGGCATCTGAGACTCCTTAACTTCTCTAGCATAGTCAAGCTTATCCTTTATTTTTCAGTTACAGACTTCATCGCTCATCCATATGTCAATCCCCTCTAAGAATAGTCTTTATTCACTGGAAGAAGCTTGGAGACTCTTCATCTCCTCTGGCGGTCACACAGAAGTCTCTTCGAATCTTCTGGCAGAAACCATCAATGGTTTCTAGCAGTTAGACTGTGAAGAGAAACATTAGCCCTCCGATCATAGTCAAATTCACCTACACTGTTGGATTGGCTCCATGGGATCTTGCATTCATTTCAACATTTCGACATTCGGTAATTCGACATTCATGTGACCAAGTGTCTCAACACTCCCAGTCGCAATCCCCAAAACTCTGATAAGGAGCTTTTTTGCACTAGCTCCTTCCTCCATCTTCCACCGATGTGACCACATGCTACATCTATTTCACCTTTTTGGTATTTTCGTGAACTTATGACCTTCATTGACCTTGATCGATGGTCCATGATCTTGATGAATTGATGGTCTAGATCTCATCGTGAATTTGCATCTCATTGTTCCTTAGACGGAGGTTATCGTCACTCCAAGTCTCGATAGGTGAGACTCCGATATGGAGCTTAGATCAAGGGTCCAAAATCTTGGTGTATTGATGGTCCATATCTCATCATGAATTTGCATCTCGCAATTCTTGTGATGAAGGGTCTCATCACTCCAAGTCATGATAGCCGAGACTCCGAGATTGTTTCCCGATTTCGCATATCATGAATTCGGCATTCTTGTTGCAAAGTGTTTTGACACTCCAACTTTGGTATCCGAAACCCTGAAATGGGTTCAGATCAATGGTCTACATCAAATATTGATCTGACAGCTCAAATCATTTCATAATTTCGGCATTCCTGTGGTATTGTTTCTTGACTCTCCAAGTCGCGATTCACGAAACCCCGAAGTGATGTAAAGCTGCCGACGTCACATGTGGATCGACACATGTCAAATAAATACCACGTGTCACTTTGATTCATGAATTACATGTGCCTGAAATGTTGAACCAGCTTGACACTTGCCATTGCCTGGTTGTGCCACATGTTCTTAGCTGTCGTCGTTTGTTGACATGTCTGTTTCAGGATTTCACATTTTGCGATTTCGGGACTCATGTTGTAAAGAACCTTGACATTTCCATCTTCCGATATCCGAAATCCTAATAGCCAAAACTCCGAAATGGAGTTGGACCACTACTTCGATCATGGACTTTAAAGAACGTGCAGGTTCTTCCTGATCCAACAATGGTCGGAACTTATGATCAGATCTGATGCATGAGATCTATCCTTCTCTTCTGTGCATTCTTCTTGTCTATAATCTGATCTAATGATCCTCCTTCTTTTGGGAAATTAAATGGGATCCAACGATCACTGACGCTTCTCCTCCCGAGATTAGGCACTGTGTTCGACTCTGTGCTAATTCCTCCTGAGCTTACTTTGTCCTTGTTTTGCCTTCACTGCATATTCTGATCTTGCCATCAATGACAAGCTCACTCCCAACTATAAACCTTCCAACAATATCCCCCTTTGGCATTGATGGAAAACCTAAAAAGTTGCGCTAATCTGTTTGAACCTCCAACTATAGCATCTGATCCGGACCACTCCTTTTCTCCCCCTTTGACATTAATGTCAAAGAAAACATGCTCCCCCTGAGCTGTTGTAGTATTTTTATGAGGTATCAGATATGCAAACAATACAACACTCCCCCTAACAGGATGGACTTTCTTAGATGTGAGACAAGATAACACCCAACTTTTGTCTGAGATATTCAAATGGTGTTTTGGCTAGAGGTTTAGTAAAAATGTCTACAATTTGTTCTGTGGTTGGAATGTAGTGGACCTGAACAATCTGATTGGTGACCTACTCTCTCAGAAAATGATATTTTATGGAATATGCTTGGTCTTGGAGTGGAATACATGATTTTTAGACACACTGATCGCACTAGTGTTATCACAATGAATCGAGATCGATGCAGTGTATTTTACCTCCAAGTTTGCAAGTGTCTGAATCATCCATAATACCTGAGTGCAACAGGTAGTAGTAGAAATGTACTCTACCTCTGTGGTTGATAAAGAAATGGAGCCTTGCTTTTTACTAAGCCATGCTACTAAAGAATCACCCAGGAAGAATGCTCCTCCACTGGTGCTTTTTCTCTCATCAACACAGTTTGCCCAATCTGCATCTGAATAAGCAGTTAACTGAAAATTTTGATTTATGGGATACCACAGACCATAATTCATTGTTTCTTTTAAATACCTGAATATCCTTTTGAAAGCTTGCAAATGACTATGTTTAGGTGCAGCCTGATATCTTCCTACCATTCCTACAACATGCATTATGTCTGGGCGAGATGTTATGATGTACAACAGACTTCCAATCATTGATCTATATGAGCTTTGATCAACATCAAGTGAGTCATCATCCTTGCTTAATTTACATCCAGTTACCATAGGTGTACCCATAGGTTTAGAATCTTCCATTTGAAACCTTTTCAGCATTTCTCTCAGATATTTTTCTTGAGAAATGAACATCTCTTCGGACCTCGAAGTAATTTGTAGACCAAGAAAAAATGACAGTTCTCCTATCATAGACATTTCAAACTCAGACTCCATGGCAGAAGCAAACCATTTTACCAGTGAATTCTTATTACATCCAAAGATGATGTCATCTACATAGACCAATACGATGAGCAAATTATTATCCTTTGTTTTAATATATAGATTGCTATCGGTTGTTCCTCTCTTGAACCCTTTGTCTTTGAGATACGTATCCAGTCTGTGATACCAGGCTCGAGGGGCTTGTTTTAACCCATATAAAGCTTTCTTCATCTTGCATACTAATTCAGGGTTATCAGACAGTTTCAAACCCTCTATTTGTTCCATATAGATTTATTCACTTAAATCTCCATTTAGAAAAGATGACTTGACATCCATTTGATAGACTTTAAATCTTTTATGACAAGCATAGGCAAGAAACATTCTGATAGCTTCTAATCTTGCTATAGGTGCAAATGTTTCATCAAAATCCATCCCTTCTATCTGAGCATAGCCTTTACAGACTTACCTTGCTTTGTTCCCAATAACTTGTCCTTGCTCATTCAACTTATTCTTAAAGATCCATTTGGAGCCAATGACGTTTTTACCTTTAGGTCTTTGAACCATCTCCCATGTATTGCTTTTCTCAATCTGATCAAGTTCGTCATTCATTGCTTTAACCCACTGGTCATCTTTGCTGGCTTCATTAAAATTCTTAGGTTCCAGCATGGATATGAAAGCTATATGAGATTGTTCGGTGTTTTTGATTACCTTTTTCTTGGTTTGTAAACCATTGTCTTTTTCCCAATTATCTAACTTGCATGATGATTCTTTTGAATGATTATGGAGGAAGAATTTGTAGTTGACTGCTTATTTGAGTCTGTCTGAGTGTCTGAGTCTTCATCTGATTCAGAGTCTTCATTTTCTGATTCTTGGACCTGTTCATCTTCATCTTTAGTTGTGTCTTATGTAGAAGACTCATTACTGTATACCTCTCTTGTTGGGATTCCTTCATCAATTTTTACATCAATACAGTCAACCATTTTATGCAGCCTCTTATTATAGCATGTATATCCTTTACTATTTGTAGCATACCCTAAGAAGATACCTTCATCATTCTTTTCATCATATTTTCTGAGGTTCTCATCATTATTCTTTATGTAGCATTTACTCCCAAAGACTCTGAAGTGTTTGATTGAGGCGGGTCTTCCAAACCATAATTCATAAGGTGTCTTGTCACTTTGTGGTCTGAGGTGGGCTTTGTTAAGCACATGGACTGTTGTGTGTATTTCTTCTACCTAGTAGGTTTGACCAATGTTCTTCTCATTCATCATTGACCTGGCCATTTCCTGCACTGTTCTTTTTTGCCTCTCAACAACTCCATTTTGTTGTCGAGTTCTTGGGATTGTGTATTCTCTCTTGATCCCATGCTAATCACAGAATTCCTTGAAGTCTATTGACATAAACTCTCCTCCTCGATCTGATCTTACTGGCTTTAACCTCTTGCCGGTTTGAGTCTCTTTTAAAGCCTTAAATATTTTAAACTTCTCAAATGCTTCATCTTTTTCTTTGAGAAAGGAAACCCAAGTAATTCTGGAGTAATCATCGATAATCAACATGAAGTAGTTTTCTTTCCCTGTGCCTTCCTATCTTGATGGTCCACATAAATCCATATGAACTAGTTGGAGTGGTTTCTCTGTTGAAGTAAAGCTCTTGGACTTAAACTGTGTCATATTTTTCTTCCCTACTTGACAGGGTTTACACATTGAATCTTGGGGCTTTGATATTCTCAGAAGATCTTTTAGTGCCTCGAGGCTTTTGAGTTTGATTAAGTGGTCAAAGTTTAGATGTCCAAGTCTCTTATGCCATAACTAGCTTTCATCATGTTTTCTTAGATGACATTCTTCTCTATTTTCTTTCAGCACATATACATTATTTTCTGTCCTTATTGTTATTGGATAAATCCGTAGGTGCTAACACTAACCGATCTCCCTAGATCCACCTAGATCTAGAACAAAGCAAGACAGAACATGACTCTTTCCCTAGATTTTGACCATTGAATTAAATAGGAGGCAAGATCATATGACATACCTTATCATCGCTTCCTATGGTCTTTGTTGCTCCTACTTCGCTCCAGTGCTCTTGTGCAGTCAATACCAAGACAACACAAACCAACCAAAGTGAAGAAAGAACAATCTATTCAACAATCAATATATGTATATGATTAAGGAATTATACAATAAAGTGGAAATAGCTTTATGGGAAAGGGACATATTACTGTATCATATTAATGGAAAGTAAAGATTACAACCTAAGCCTTGATGTCGCAAAATTCCTTTCGATGGCTCTTAGCTCTGACACACACACTTGCTCACTTGCATGAAGAAGATCAAAAACCTTATGATATCTTTGCTGGAGTTTCCTAGCCTGTTGTTCAAGCTTCAATCTTTCACACAATTCTTTCACTAATTCTCCAATGAATCTTGCTTAACCTTGCTTGCTTAACCTTTTCCATGAGAATTCCCTCAATATATAGGAGAGAATGAATTAGTTACTTGGATAAGAGTGATCCCAAAATATCAGGGAATCTAGTACTAGGATAACCATTCAAATGCCATCTCATCCTTCTAGAAGATTCCCTTCTAGAAGCATCGAGAATTCATATTTTTCCTTGCTTTAGCAAGAGTTCACACCCTGGCAGTTCAACATAGTGCGAACTTCTCACACCCTGGCTTAAGGCAGCCTATGAGAATCATGCATTCTCGCAAGAAAATATACTAGCAGCCTGTGAACCTTCTTCAAAAATGATATTTCTGGAAAGAGAAGAAAGTAACTTTTCTCAGGAGAAAGTTCTTATGAAGAGCCTGAGTACACAATCGTCAATACATCATCATGATGAACAAAATCATGGGTCACACTTATGCCTTTGGCCACCACTTGTCCTAAGTTTATATACTTTATCTTGTAGTCCTTAGACGTGAACAACACTTCGCATCCTCTGTCACAAATTTGTCTTACAGTGAGAAGATTATGTGTCCACCCATCTACAAGTAGAACATCTTGGGATTTTCCTTTTCCATTACTTAAGCTCACCATCCCTTTGCCCTTTACTTTCCCTAGAGCATCATTTCCAAAGGTTACGTTTCCTGATTTGCTTTCACTTAGAGATAGAAACTTGCCTTTGTCTCCCATCATGTGTTTGGAGCATCCACTGTCTATTTACCAAGGGTTCGTTTTTCTTTGAGCGGGCAATACTAATCCACACTTGTCACTTTCCTTCTTCTTCCAAAACTTGACATTTTCAGTAGGGGATTTCGAATCTGGTTCATAGTTCCTTAACCGACAGTCAATAGATTTATGTCCAAAGTTATGACAGGTGTATCATTCAACCTCATTATTCAATAGGTCAAACTTATTGTTGCAGTGTTGCCTATTTAGTGACTGTTGATTATTTCTTGGCCTCCTTAGTTGTATGTGTCTAGACTTAATTTGGCAATTTGCAGTCTATGAAGGATTATTACTTGACTGTATCATTCTTTGTTGCGGGAAGTATTTATTCCTTTGAAATCTTAATTGCTCATGTCTAAGTCTTAAGGAACAATTTACAACTTTGTGACCAAAGTTAGAACAGTAGAAACATTAGCCATGGAAAAATTCTTTGTACCTGAGAAATGGTTGTCTTCTTTGTGCAAATTGATTTCTTCCAGGCTGATGACGTCTTTCAGTAGTGAGCGCATTACTTCTTTGTTCTACAGATTCAGTTCTAGCATCTTTTACCTTACTCGTCCTAGGCAGCTGATTGTCTTCCTTTGTTCCTGCAGGTTCGTTGTTGTTATTGGTTGTACATTTGACAAACTTGATGGGTTCTTCATTTCTTGGCTTGCCACTACTTGATCCCTCTTCATAACCCAAACCAGTTTTCAACTTTGGATTCCTTTGCTGATTCAGGATGGTGGCTAATCCTTCTAAGGCTTTGATACTTGACATATTCTGATTATACAGGACTTGAAACTTCTCCATCTCTTTCCTAGTTTTCACTACTTCTTTTTCTAATGTTTCACATCTCGCCTTCTTTTTTGGTAACTATTGTTTCAGAATGTCTTCAATTTTCTTTGCCTGTTCTAATTCTACTTTTAGTAGGACAAAGTCTTCATCAGGTTTTTTACTGTCTTTCTCAAACTGTATCAACAATTGTCTTTTCTTTCTGTTCTTGATTCTTAGTCTGTCAATCTGTTCCAGTGCATTGATCAGTTCTCCTTCCATGTCAGCCACAACTTATTCTTCATTAACATCACTCCTTGTGCTTTTATTAACATAATCCTCTTTGGCCATACGTATGAATTCATTTAGTTTATCTTCAATAGAGGAGTCATTTTCTTCATCATCTAAAGGATCATCATCATTGTTTACACACAGACTTTTCTTCTTAAAGTTTTTCTCTTTAAAGAAATTTTTGTGTTTGTACTTCTCCTCATCATCACATGTCTGATCCTTTCCTTTGTGGGGACATTTATTTGCAAAATGACCTATCCTACCATAGTTGAAACATTTGAAAGGCAGTTTACCTTTGTATTTGCCTGATCCCTTCTTTAGTCTCTTCACAAATTTTGCTTCAATTTCATCGGGCTCAGAATCCTCATTCTTGTCTACTTTAAATGATGCTTCTCTGGAGGTGGGTTTATCTTTAACTATTCTCATTTGATATGCAGTCAATGTTCCTAGAATTTTATCAAACTTCAAGGTTTTTAGATCATTAAGTTCTTCTATAGCAGAGACCTTCGAGTTGAACCTATCTGGGAGAGATCTCAATATTTTTTGAACTAAAGAAGGTTCCCCAATTGTTTCACCAAGTTCCTTCATTGCATTTACCATTTCTTCTACTCTCAGAAAGTATTTTCCAATAGTTTCATCTTCCTTCATCTTCAGTTGTTCAAACTGTATTATGTAGGTTTGAAGCTTTGCATAATTTACCTTCTCATTACCCTCATAACTGCTAATGAGTTTGTCCCACATTTCTTTGGTAGTTCCTAGGTGCATAACTTTTACGAATTTTGCTTCTGCAAGTCCACTCAAGATAGCATTCATAGCCTTAGCATTGAAGCTAAATTCTAGTTTGTCATCCTTATTAGCTAGCACAACTGGCTTTCAATAACCAGTATCTACCACATCCCAGACATCTAGACCTAAATCCATTATGTAGGTTCTCATTCTAACTTTCCACAAGGCAAATTTTGTTCCATTGAACAGAGGGGTGTTATTGGTTGAATTTTATTCATGGATTGACATGTTTAAGCTCTAGGATCTACCCTTAGATGAAAGGGGCAGCTCTGATACCAATTGTTGGAAAACTGAGAGGGGGGGAAGGTGAATCAGTTGTTACCGTGCTTAAACAATTATGCTTCTTTTAAACTCTTTGCAGAAACATTGAATGATGATCACAATAATGCAGGGAAATAAACAATGGCACATTCAACATTAGTCACATATATGAGAAACATAGAGACAGATATTTCTTGAGGAAACCCATACAGGGTAAAAACCTCTTTTTCTTTATATGATAAGTAAGAGTTACATTCGTTACATTATCACACATATGAGCACCAACTCATAATGAGGCTACAACCTCAATTTTGCAAGCTACTACTTGCTAAGAGCACCAACTCTCTGTTTTCTCTAGCACCCACTAGAAGGAAGCACCAACTCCTTGGTTTCTCTAGCACCAACTAGAAGGAAGCACCAACTCCTTGGTTTCTCTAGCACCAACTAGAAGGAAGCACCAACTCCCAATGTTCAAGCACCGACTTGAACCTCTGAGGACAAAAATCCTCTTTAACACCTCCCTACCACCCTATTTTATAAATATTTGCTACTAAAACTCATTACAGTGACATAATGTTCAACAATGGCATACCAGACTCATCATTGTTCTGCTGCATTTCATTGCTCTATCTGCCTCACTGCCTTCTTGTAGACATCACTTGCGTTGTCTGTTCTTCTTCGTTTTATGCTCTATGCACCATATCCATTCACTGCACAGTTCCTCTTCTGTGCAATTCAATTGTTGCACTCTCCTCCTTCTTCACACATGAATCACCTTCAACAAAAACAACCACAACAACTCCAACAACAACATCAACACCATCTCTTCTTTGTACCGTGTACTTATAGCTTCTGTGCACCTTGTGCATGCAATGCATGTAATCCTCTACATCCTCACACCGCGCCGATCTCCTCCACCTCTCTAGTTCTCTACCTGATCATCGCAACTCTTCAACTTCTCTAGTGGTTCCCACCACGCGTCCAGCATGACTGGGTATTCGACTAAGATTCCTTAGCCTCTCTGGCAGTTGAGACTCCTCGTCTTCTCTGGCACAGTCGAGCTTATCCTTTCTGTTTCAGTTATAGACTTCATCGCTCATCCATCTGTCAATCCCCTCTAAGAATAGTCTTCATTCATGGGAAGAAGCTTGGAGACTCTTTAGCTCCTCTGGTAGTCACACAAAAGTCTCTTCGAATCTTCTAGTAGAAACCATCAATGGTTTCTAGTAGTTACACTGTGAAGAGAAACATTAGCCCTCCAATCATACTCAAATTCACCTGCACCATTGGATTGGCTCCATGGGATCTTGCATTCATTTCGGCATTCGTGTGACCAAGTGTCTCGACACTCCCAGTCACAATCCCCGAAACTCTGATAAGGAGCTTGTCTACACTAGCTCGTTCCCCCATCTTCCACTGATGTGACCACAAGCTACATCCATTTCACCTTTTCGGTATTTTCGTGAACTTATGACCTTCATCGATCCTAATCGACGGTCCAAAATCTCGATGAATTGACGGTCTAGATATCATCGTGAATTCAAATCTCGTTGTTCCTTAGATGGAGGTTCTCATCACTCCATGTCGTGATAGGTGAGACTTCGAGATGGAGCTTAGATCAATGGTCCAAAATCTTGGTGTATTGACGGTCTAGATCTCATCGTGAATTCACATCTCGCAATTCCTGTGGTGAAGGGCCTCATCACTACAAGTCACGATAGTCGAGACTCTGAGATTGTTTCATGATTTCGCATATCGTGAATTTGGCATTCTTTTTGCAAAGTGTTTTGACACTCCAACTTCCGGTATCCGAAACCCATAAATGGGGTTGGATGAATAGTCTACATCAAACCTTGATTTGATGGATTAGATCATTTCGCGATTTCACATTTCGTGATTTCGGCATTCCTGTGGTATTGTTTCTTGACTCTCCATGTTGCGATTCACGAAAACCCAAAGTGATGTAAACCTATTGATGTCACACGTGGATTGACACATGTCGAATAAATGCCACGTGTCACTCTGATTTGTGAATTACATGTGCCTGAGATGCTAAACTAACTTGACACTTGTCATTGCCTGGTTGTGCCACGTGTTCTTAGCTGACATCATTTGCTGACATGTTTGTTTTTGGATTTCACATTTCACGATTTTGGGACTCATGTTGTAAAGAACCATGACATTTCCATCTTTCGATATCTGAAATCCCGATAGCCAAAACTCTGAAATGGAGTTGGACCACCGCTTTGATCGTGCACTTTAAAGAACGTGTAGGTTCTTCCTAATCCAACGATGGTCGGAACTTATGCTCAGATCTAATGCCTGAGATTTGTCCTTGTCTTTTGTGCATTCTTCTTGTCCACAATTTGATCTGATGGTCCTCATTCTTTTGGGAAATTAAATGGGATCCAACGATCACTGACACTTCTCCTCCCGAGCTTAGGCACTGCGTTTGACTTTGCGCTAATTCCTCCTGAGCTTACTTTGTCCTTGTTTTGCCTTCGCTGCATATTCTGATCTTGCCATTATTGTTCTTTCCATCAATTACAAGCTCACTCCCAACTGTAAACCTTCCAACAGGGAGTGGATTGGAGGCGTGAGTAGAGGAGTTATGGCAGAATTAGCAGCATGGATATGATGATGAGCGATCTGAAATTAGTATACAGAAGAAGGGAAGGCAATGTTGATCTCAGGAGAAATATCACGAGACTATCAAAATAAAATAATGTAAACCAAAATTAAATGCACACAATAATTAATCAAAACAATTATCTTATTAATAAATAAAAACAAAATAAATTAAATGCACACAAATCTAATTAATAAATAAAATGGACAAGATGTTACCGAATCGAGGGTCCCTTCCCGACTTGGAAAACATTCCTGTAGAAGCTAACTCAGATCGAAATGAAGCTTAGAATGCCAGCGATCAATCAGTTCTTCATTAATCATAAAATATTGTTTTCAATGTAATCGTGCTCAACTCTTGCTTAATACAATAATAATTCCCCCCTCTACTGTAATATCCATTGTATTTATGCATAAGAGGGAAAGATCTAAATTGAACTTCCTCAACCACATTCCATCCTGTGCAATGAACAAACTTGATTTGTTTTGATAGGGTTTAAACTCAACATATAAAATGCAAAATATAAAATTAAACATAGGAACCTTCCCAATGATATCTCAACGACATGTTTCTTTATTTTCAACTACATGTCTATTTTAACCAAACTTTGGCTGCATGCTAGAGCTTGGAGGCATGAACTCTTTGTCAATAAATCATATCTCCGATTATTTCTTCGATGGATGCAATCAATTGTGGATTCTTGATAACTAATTGAAGATTTTGTGTAGCCACAATTTTGAACCCATCCTCTTTGAAATCCATGTGGAATATTTAGCACTAGATTCATGGATATACTTTCCACAAAATATCATTAGTTAAATGTATTTAGGGCATTCTAGATAATTAATTAAAGACTTGGGAAATTAATTAAATTATTATATTTTCTCTTTAAGCTTAAAAAATGGTGAATTAATATATTTTATGGATTTAAGTTTAAAGATATTTCAGGAATATAAATCAGGTTGATGGATGGATATTCATTTTAAGAATAAAATGAACAATTATTTTTAAGTCTTAACATAATGTATTTTATAAACTTGGTGAGAAAGCATATAAATTGGTGTGAATAATTAATGGAATGATTATGGATGAGTGTAGGATTTAACTATGGGTATGGAAGGAATTAATCATAAGAAATGAGGATAATCTTAACATGTTTTTATTCATTTTTGTTTACCATTGCATACTTACAGTTGTGGCCTATCCTTGAGATTATATATGGAAAATGGAGCTTGACGAGGACTATTACAAATAGTTGAAGAAGGCATTTGATCTGTGGGATTGATGAATGTGTCGATGTTGAAAGAATGTTCTGGTACAGGATGTAGTACGGGAATAGTGCATGAATCATGTTTAAGCCTGGTGCAAGAACATGTTTCTTGGACATAGAAACATATGATTGAACCATCATCGATAAAATCATGTTAAAAACATCTTTAATCACCAAAAAGACAATAAAACAACAATAATTAACCACAAGTTAAAATGGATGTAGTTAATGGTAAGTGACAAAATAATGGCTATAAAATGTATCAATAGTGTGGGAATATGGTCTATGAATGGAGGTTTTACATGGTAACAAATAGGGCATATTTGGATACCAACACTCCCCCATGCCTATTGGTTTGCATGTCCTCATGAAAAAAAAATACTTATATACTCTATTTAATCATTGACTTATGTGATTTTGTTTCTTTGTGTAAGTGTTGGTTCTTATGGAGCAACGTCCCTTTTTCATTTGATATTGTCATAGATTTTTAACTTGATTTATTTTACAATAGAGAAATGAAAGTTGAGGACAAGCAATGGATGGGGTATGAAGGGATGGTGGATGGTATGAAGTAGTAATGACAATATGGACTTAGGTGTTTGTATACTATGTGATTTTTGTTAAGACCAATGTTTATTTGTGGTTTTTAGGAAACAATGACTTCATCTTTTTTATGTGAATGCTTTGTGATATATAGAAGGAGAAGACACTATAGATGTTGTGTTGTATTTATGTACCACAATATTTTGTTTTTCTTTATTATGGTCTTATCAGAGTATTATGAATTTTATTATGAATTGCATATGGAGAGTGAATGATAATGGTTTATGAAAGAAAAATGTATGTAGTGGTTAATCATCAATTTCTCTTAAACTTTTTAATGAATCAAAGAGTCTTAAACCAATTTTACCTCAAGTTTACCTTCACTTTGATGTGCACTGCAGGCTGATGAAGTGGAGGATGAACCAAAGTACATGATGGCTGAAACTGAAGATTGAGTCGAGCAAGACTGAGAGTTGCTAGAGATCTAGGGACGAGTTGATGAATGTTGATCTGCTAATAATCCTTCTCTCTTCTCTCCCCTATGCCTGCGGGTTTTCATGTCCTCATGAAAAATTTTATTGGCACATGCTCCTACAAGAAACTTGAAAACAAAGAAATAAATTGTTGCAATATGAAAGAGGACTATGTGGAACTAGTGCATTGTTGACGGGCGAAAATGACCGTCCGTCAACTGGAAGAGTGGAACCGGTCCGGGGTTGTCTAAATAACCCAAGCTGTTTGGTATGGACCACCCTGACGAGTTTAACGGCTCCGTTGGCCGTTCTAAGGTCTCGCAAGGAAACCAAAGAGAAGGTTGATCTAAGTTAAATGATCTAAACTAAGGAAACTGGAAACTAATAAAAACTAACTAAAACAAACTAACTAATTAAATATAAGAAATTAAACTAAAACTA